>VWPW01001968.1:2961711-3166280 GCA_013389825.1 Crypturellus undulatus | reverse complement strand
CGCGCGCCCTGCGCTGCCGTCGCCGCGCTCGCCCGTGGCCGGTCCCGGCGCGGGGGCGCCCTTGCCGTGTGGCCGCGGGACCGGCAAGGTGCGTGCGGTAACGTGGAGGGGTCTCCGCAGCGGCGCCTCGGGCTGCCGCCGCTGTCCCCCCGGCGCAGGTGAGGTGGCGGTGGCAGGGCCCACGGGGGCACCCGTGGTGACATGGGGACTCTCCCGAGTGCCCCCTTCTCTTGAGGGCCCGACCCTGGGGGCTGGTTAAGGTGCTTGGCCGCAGAGCTGGACGTGCCTGGGTCGGTGAGTGGGCTCGTTCCTGCGTGTCTGCAGCCTTGCGTCCCAGTGAGGTGGCTGCTCTGACCCGCTCCCAGCGGAGCCCAGAGTGAGCAGCGCTGCCCGCCAAGGCTGATGGCCTTAGAGGGAAAGAGAAAGTGTTTCTGTGTGTGTCACAGTATGTGACCAGCTGAACAACGCTTTTCCCAGCGGGAGTAGTTTTTAAATGATTGAGAAAGTGTTACAAATGTCCAGAGCTTCTGAAATTAAATGTGAAAATTGTGCGACTTAAGCTATAGTTAACTAAGGGTGAATAAGGCTTATTCTATGTTTTTTTTTTTTTTTTTCCTTCTTCTCCACTCCCACTTTAACATTATTAGAAAGTAAAATTATCTTTGAACCATTAAACAAACCTGCTTTTAACAGTGTTTTTGCTCTTAACAGTGTCTTTTGCTACCAGTTGAAGTACTTGGATTCCCATCTTCTGTATGGCTCTTTCATCATGAAATATCTTTCATATTTCTTCCTCTAAATCCTTTCAGCCTTCTCACTTTCTAATGAACTGTAAAATAATGCCTCTAGGAGAAGCAGTGGAGTAGACCAAGGCGTTGCTCTTGAGGTCCTCTAGGCTTCTGAAGCTACAGCTCAGCAGAGTGCTGTTCTGCTTGTTCCTTCTGTATGCTGAGCGTCATACTTGAGTGATAGCTCCTAGAAAGAGAAGACAACTTCAGGCAGTCACACAAGTGCACAAGTCAGTGCACAAGATTTTGTTTTTTACTTTATTTCTTTTGTCTGGCTTGTGGATGTGGGGTTAAATGTGACTTATCAGATTTTTGCCCAAGTTAGGCAGCTTGCAGAGCTACTCTTCTGCAAGATTTGTGATCTAAGCTGGGTTTAAAGGCTCAGCTGCTAAAGAAGGTGCCTGTTCTTAGCCCCTAAAGGGGGGTATGTCCCATGTTGGCCCTGCAGTCTCCTTGGAGTGGTTTGGGAGACTCAGCTTTGTCCTTGGGCCAGTGCTGCAGCCTCGCATGCTCTGCATGGCCAAGGACTTCTCCCTGCTTGGAGAGGAGCCTGAGGCCAAGCTCTTGTCTGTACATCTGCCCTTGCTCCCCCAGTGAGTATTAAAAGCATATAGATCTTAAGAACTTTTTAATGGCTAGCATTAGAAATGTGTGTGCTTTGAAGTAGCACTGGTGTTCTTAGTGAGCTCCTAGGAGAATCTTCTCTGCTATCAGAAACCTCAAACTACTCAAATATTTTCCATGGGGTTTTGCTGGTGTTCTTGCTGGTGTTCATCTCCTGTTCTCTCTTTTATTATTATTTATTATTATTATGATTTTTCTCACAGAATGATACTGTTCTGTCACACAGCGTTGCTTGGTTCATGCTTGCCAGACAATTGGCATTTTTTCCAATTAAAAAAAAATTAACTTGTCCATCTTTTCTAAATACTTATTTACTGGGCATACCTTTTTACTAGGGTAATCAGGAATATATCTTTTGATGCAGTAATTCACAAATTCACGTATATATTGTGGATAAAAATTGTTCTTTTTTTCTAACTTCTATTCACAGTTTTGTTCTAAGATTTCTTCTAAACTCTGCGAGGTGAGTCAAGAATACCGTAGCAACATTGGAAAGAAAATAGATTCCTATTACAAATATTCTTAGATTATTGGACTGCTTAGCTCTTAATAATTAGGATGACTGCTTCTTATTTTAATGCATTCTAAAACTCTTGTTCAGAGTGCACCCTTTTTAAAAGCAACAGGAGTAGTAGAGTACACTTTTTAGTGCTCTTCTTGTTACAGTTCAGTGTCAGCGCTACGAATACTGTTAAAATTCAACATTTAACAGGAAGTTAATTGTGCTTCTAGGTCACTGACAGTGCTGCTTTGTTCTGTAGTGTTTATATTTGGGGAATTGACTAAGCAAGTCAGTGGATTGTCTAAAACTTGCAGGACTTTTAAAATTTAAAGTGGATTTTTTTATATATATTTGTAGCTTTATTTAAAACTATGACTTTCCTTTTTGGCAAAGGAAGAAGACAATAGCCTTATTCTTGTGTGGGTCAGGATAAAATCCAGCTCTGTTCAAATATAAAGGCTGTGTTATTCTTGCATAACAAAGTACTTTGCTCTTAAAATTGAAAAATTATCTCAAAACTTACAAATCCATGCAACTAGTTACAACCATGTACACCTAAATGTGTTCAATCACTGGAAACATTCAGGAGGAAATCTGCCTCTGTAGTCTGCAGGCCAGACTACCTGAGTTTCACTTCCAGATAACTGCTTGGCACGGGCAGCTTTCTGTCACTGCTGCCCATTTCATTTTTTTCCTGCATTTTTATTAGTTAAACTTTGTTTTTCTTTCTACTCTGAAGTCTTTGGCATTCTCTTTTGATATGCTCGGTCTCTCAATTTGTCCTGGAAACCGTATATGCTGGGTTCTTTGGATGGTGTGAAAACTGTTAATGTAGAATCTATTGCTTGAATACTCATAAAAGGTTACTTTTGCCAGTGTGCTGTCTAAAGTACAACTATTGGTCCCATATGTTAGACTTCATGGTAAGCTGTTGACAGTCGTAATGAGGAGGGTGTGTGTATTTAGTTTCTTTCATAGATCTGTGAGTGACAAAACCTGGTATGTTCCTTTAATTCTGAGGAAAAGCGTGGTTTTGCAATCTTTAATTAGGCAAAATTCCTTCAGCTCTTTAAGGGAGTTTGACAAAGACTTGGCCCAAGGAAGACTTTTTTTTTTTTTTTCCTCTCCCCTCTCTCTCTAAACAGCTTGTGGCACTTAACTAATTCCTTGCTTATATGGAAAAAGCTGAAAGTGGCATGTAAGCTGGGGCATAAGGGCAGTAGCAAATATTTCAGTGGGTTCTATGCTTGAATTCTAAATAGAAATCAGAAAATATTTATGGTGCTGAAATATCTGGGAACAAAAATAACGATGAGCTGTGAATCTTTCAAAATAAGATTCTTTTTCCCCCCCGCCCCCCCGAAGAATTGGGAAAAAATGGTCAAAAACTAAGTGCAAGAAAATGTTATATTCCTTTCTCTTTTCCCCAGGCAAATAATACCTACTTTCAGTGGCATCAGGGATGAGGAAATCATGAAGGAACTCTAAACCCTTTTCTCTCTTGTAGAGCAAACCATAGGTTAGAACTAGCTAAGTGCAGGCATTTCTTTACCTTGTATGTACGATAGTGTAGGTGCTAATAGCTTTTAGTCTGGACAGTTATATAACATAAATTATGTAAACATTCACATAATACATGGAAATGATTGTTACTTGCACTGTATGTTCCTGCTGTCATTGGGAGGAAGTATCTCTGTAGATAGAGAAGTGTTTAAAAGTGATGCTGAAAAGTGGGCAAGAAGATGAGGACAACTAAGCAAGTTGTTTTATTATTGATTGTAAAATTCAGAGGAGCACTACTTGCAGCAATCTTTGCCTCCTTCTTTTTCATGTGAAGATTGTGTACTACTAAAACCTTGCCAAGCCTTATTGTCATCTTGAGCAAAGCCATCCTGTTCAGTTTTGGAGTAGGTGATGGCTGTTCCCTTCCACTCCATTGTGGCATTTAAAAATGGTATTGGGATAAGCCAATTAAATCATGTTACTATTTATTCTATTCAAAACTTCAGTTCACAGTTATCTGTGGCCTTAAAAAAAAGACACTGTCTTTCATTTTACCTAATCTTGTAATTAAGTAGTTCCTAAGAAATTCAGGCAGTTCTTCTCCAGGGGTATACTCAGGGTTGTGCTCTAAAAGGAGAAATTGTTCAAAGTTCCCATTTAATATCTCTTATCAAATATCTAATGTTATCAAATGATCTTATCTGTATGTGATTTTCTTGTATCTGATTATGACTTAGAGTATTATGAGCTAAAGAAAGGACTTCTGTGTAGCTGTAGTCATGAGCTGAAACTTTCCTCTACCTTATTTTGCCAGTGTTAAAACAAAAGCTGGCTAAACTTTTTTGCACTGATATTCTGAGTTACTATTTTAAATAGGTTGTGGCGGCAGTTTCTTTCAGTAAGAGTCACTAAAGTGATACTCTTTAATAACAGTAGTAGATCACATATGTCTGTTTTGAGAGTTTGATTATTACTGAGACTTCAGAGACTTGATTCTTCCAATTTTACGTCTCTGAAAAACATGTATTTTAGAGGGTATTTTTAAAGCAATTCTGGTAGAGGTCACTTTAGATGGACTTAAGTTGTTTTCATGTATGGTAGTATTACGATCTTTGCATAATACTACTTAGTACTATGCTAAGTGCTTTGTCTTTAAAGGAGTATGAATTCTCTAACTTCCATGGCAAAGAGAGTTAGAAGTATGAAAAAATATAGTTTTAGAGAAGTTAGTGATGAGGATAAAATCCTGACCTAATAACTAATAGAAGCTTTTTACTCAGTGGGGTTAAATTTTTTCCCTCTTGCTTTGAGCTCACCGAATATACAGTTCGTGAGAAATTATGTAGTACTGGAACTCTTCAGGCAGTCTCTCTTCTCAATTTGGAAATTACAGAAATATTTTGATGATGTTTTATGTGGTGGGGAAACAAGCAGTAAAAAATAGCACTTTTTCCCTTTTTACTTACTTTTTTTTAGACATTCACCGAATACCTTTCACCCTTAAAAAGGTTATCTGTTTTTCTGCTTCTTGTTCTTTCTTTGGGGAATGTGTGCGGTGCTTTTTGTCTGTTTGTTTTCCCTCCTTTCCAGCCCTACAATTTTATACTCAGTCCTGTCACTTTAATAGCTCAGTGCAGCCTCGAGCAACAGAGCAATCTCTGTGCAAGTATGTTTCCTCAAAACACCTGCTGAGCTTTAGGACTGGTTCAGAAACTTCCTCCTGGCATTGCTAGCCTTACTGTGTGAAGAACTTCCCATCACAGCAGAGATCTGACAAGGCTCAATTAGTTTAAACTTTTCCTTTTCCTACTGTGGTAAGTCTGGTCTATATGCAATGCATTATGTATTGAAATGTATGAAAGGCAGTTTGTTTTTCATGCTATGTGAAAGGAAGGCTGATGGGAAGGGGTTGTGTGTGTGTGGGGGGGAACAAAGCTACAGATGTTCCTAATAGGGAATGATTTATTTGGGTGACAGGGAATTCTTCACTTTCACCTGATTCTGGAGCTTTCTGGGTGTGATGTTTCAAGAAGCAGTGTGCTCTGCTCCCGCATTGCAGGACTGCCCATTTCATGATGACTTTGGTGAAATTGATGCATGAAGTTCTGCAATTGGGCAAAGAGGTAAATAATGAGCCTTGCAAATGAATGAAGAAGGCGGGCAGGAGTGGGAAGTATTTGTGGCCAATTGACCTCAGTATCCTCTTTAAATTACAGCCTTGGGGCATAATAAAACAGTAAATACTTAACATTAAAGGTGAGTAAGCTGCCCTTCTGTTTTAAGAATCAGTAGTGCTTTCAGGAAAGCCAACAAATTTTGAGAATCATCAAATGCTAGGTAGGAATTTTCAGTAGAAGTAACATATTGTACTAATCCTACAATGGGGCAACAGATGTGTGTGGGGGTAGATGCTACTAATATTTCTACTTTCAGCAAAATAATTAAAAACCTGAACAAATAACCTTTGCTCAAGGAAGAACTCTAGGGATTAATGTATTTCATAAATAATTTTAAGCTTTGAAAATAAATTATTGCTTATCCTTTAATGACCTCAGGGCATCCCTGTAAAATAAAACATTTTTGAGACTATTTTTAAACAAAATTCAGTGCAAATTTGGACTTATTTGAAAAGAGTGAAATTGAGTCATTTCTCTAAATGACTGCTGCCCATCAATGATATTTCCTTAAATCTAATCTTAACTGTGTTGCCTCATGTCTCTGCCCATTTGATTTCTTTGTGTAACATCTGAGGCGCAGAAATAGTGTATATGTTGCCCAAAGTGTGAAGCAGGTTGCCTTTAAGGTCAAGAAATGGAGAAGGAGACAGATGCCAAAGATGGAAGATACTATTGTGTTACACACCTCCAATGAGAATATTACGTGCATGTGGAGTTTTCTTAAAGCTGTTGAAGGTTTGGGCACAAAGCTGTATCTAATTTTGTTTAGGGAAAGTTATGTTCCTACATGACTTCTGGATACCTCGCCATGTGTATTTAACCTGAGTGAACACTTCCAGGGTTCTAGCTTTGTCCTCTCTTTTGCCATGTGGAGCAGCTTCTCTGCTTCAGCTCTGGCAGCAGAGGCAGTTTGCCTTCATCAGTCAGTTTAATGGTGTGCCTCACCCTATCACATTGACACTGTTGAATAAATGGCCTTAGAAGCTGCCTTTTCCCTTTGAAGCCTCATAAGCCTTCATTACCTTATTAATTAGGGGAATTCAGATCAGATTCTTAAGTCACTATGCTGGCAACATGACAAGTGGATGGGAAGAACTGGTGTGTTTTGAAGCATGGCCTCACCCCTTCTGTGACTTTCAGTTTTACAAGTACTGACTTGTGTAACAGGCATGACCCTGTTTTGTAGGTGAATTGCAAGTGTGATTCAATGTTTAGAGCTGCTGATGGCAGCCAATTCCTCTTTTTTCTCTTTGTGCCTTGATTCCGCTTGTTCCTATTCAACGAGTGCTGTGGAGAGAGCATATATGTGTGTGTCTGAGAAGCCTGATCATTTCACGGATCATGAATCTGCAAGTGCATGAATAAGTCCTCCTATCCTATCCTGTGGAGTAGGAGCCTCTGGTAGGAAGGTAGGAATAAGTTGTAAGGAACAAAAGTGAGAGCCTCCCAAGTGGTATCTTGCCTCCTATGGATTTAACATGTGAAACTGTGCTAGTGAGTGCAGGTGCTTAGTTATGTTCAGGGGCATGTGTGATTTCCCAGCACTCAGCTTGTAGTGTTTGGGAAGTCAAGGAACTGAACCTGTAGCTTCAGTGTCTCATTCCAGTGCCTTAGTTAAAAGCTGCTTACTGTGTTGTAACACTTTTCTGTCTTTTGTCTTGTTTTTGTGATGCACGAGATCTGCTCTGTCTTGTTGATCCTTGAAGTTCTAAAAAGTCAATATACTGTCTTCCTTCCATCTGATTCTATTTTCTGAAAGGACTCTGATTCTGTGAGTTGGTTTTGTCTGTAAAATTATGGTTTTCCTTATTGTCCTGACATAGAATAAACCTTGTGCATGTGTGTTCGTTTTATTTTCAACTTCAGACACTTCAGTAATGTGATTTACAGCACACTTTGAAAAGCAGCTTTGTTTATGTGGTTGAGGAGTTAGCATGTAGTTGTGGAGGACAGGTGCTCTATTATCTGGTTTCACTGCTGAAGATAATATTATGTAAATGCGTCTGGATTTTTCTCTGATTTAATGTTTCATAAACAACCATGACATTATTAAACTTGGATTTCAGAGGTAACAAGCTAAATATATTCTGAAATAGTGTGACAAGTCTGGAAGTAATACATACCTTTTCAATGAACTTTGGATTCTCATCTAAGATTTAATCCTGTTTTCTAGGGAATCAAATGGGAAATTCCTGTTCTGAAAGGGTATGAACATTGGGGGTAGTGTTTATCTGTTTGGTTTAGTCAGGATTTAGAAATAGGAAGGTCAGTAATAGTAAAATGAAGCCATTTAAGTCTCTTTTTTTATGAAAAAAGGAATAGTTTTAGTATAAAAATCTGGTGTATTGTCTACTGTTGTGTTTGAATCATGAATCAAACTAGTCCAACTCCTTGAAACCTACGTGCCAGTCTGTGTCAGTTCAGAGCACCCTTCTGTGTGTGGCCTGTACTTCTTTTAACAGGCTCCATCTTTGCAAAGCTTCATTGTGATCTCTGCCTTGATGCAGGTCAAAAGGGGAAGATTGTTAACATTCCTGCTGCCCCTCTCCATCACCATCTGCTGCTCGTGGTGGATATTTGTCCTTTGGGCTTGTGTGGGAGGTGATGGTGAGATTTCTTGCTCCTCGTAATTGCCTTTCCAAATATCTGTGTATCTTGTCTGGACAATAGTCCAGCCCCAGTTTTGACTGTTATGAATTGTGACTAAACTTGAATATCAGTACATCTGATGGTCATGTGCCTAAACTGAGATAAACAGTGCGTTTATATATGGATATTGCTCTGTGCTTGAGAGATGACCCCTTGATTTTGAGGGCTTTTAAAAATGGTTGTGGATGTGTGTGTGGTGTATGATAAAATGGAATAAGAGAAAATTAATTTTGGGGAAAATATTTGAAGATTTTTAGCTTTGAGGCATCTTGTAGTTGTTACCTGAAAAGAAATCATGACAAATATAAGAAAACAAGAAAAATACAATGATGAGAAACATTTAGCTATGAACATTAAAGGATTGCAAAAACACCCCTGAAACTGAATTTAATTTGGAAAAGAGAGCACTTTAACAGCACTGCTTGCACTGTTTGACTTTTAATCACTAGTTTTATAAATGCTATATCATGTTTCTGTTCATGCTGCTCATGTGGCTTAAAGCATAGAGCTTTCCTGCCTGTAACGAACAGGGGCAAGCTGTTGCACGGTATAACTGCATACTTTGTCATGTCTTGGTACTTAAAACACTCAGAGCCTTTGGTGCTAGCTCCAAGACTCTTCTCAATTTACAGTGAACTTCTGTAGTCTTGACCATGTTCCTAAAACTGCTTTTGACATAGATGTTATTTTCAAAGTTTGGATTCCATGGCTTTTGAGTAAAGTGAGGAACTGCCCCTCTTTCCACATAATGAAATACTCATCTTGCCATTGGGAGCCAAGCACTCCGTCACTTCAGAAAGATCAGGGCTTCTAAAAATCTGCTGCTTTAGACTTTGTTCGCTAGTGTTTTGAGGAGGCGCAAATAGTAATCTGTAGTTCATGCTTTATTGCCATTCATAAGCCAATTAGGATGTCTATGGTAGAGCTAAAGAAAGAAATTTTCTCAAAGAATTATAGTTCTAGGTAGTTTTCTCTGTAACTACCTATTAAGTTACCTATTTCTAGTGTGCTGCTCTTACGTTGCTGCTTATCTACACAGATTTTTCTCTCTTATAATGGTTGTGCAGTAATTCTTTTGAAATTGTGATGTAGTTTCGTTGTGATGCTTTGACCGTATTTTAAGTCCTCCCCATTTTTTTGGCTTAAACTTTCACTCAAAGTGAAGTGTTCATGTACCTGCAAATAAATTATACATTTTTATAAGCAGTTTAGAATTGCTTGCTAAAGTGATAAAAGTAGGTATCAATCTGCAACTTAAAATTAATGAGAAGTGCCTAGTCACTTGAGGTCTTTGTTCCAAACACTGTAATTCCAAATGTGGCTGCTTTAGTGAGGCATATGGTCTATTCTTGCCTGTTTCCATTATTCCAAATAATTTGTAGAAGAACATGTTTTGGGAGAATATTCCCTTGATCAAATCAGAACAAAATACTATATTCAGTGGTGATCTAGAGCATGAAAAGTAAACATAAAAAGATCATTAATCTCATACTGAGGTCTCGCACAGTCTGGAGTGGTAGGGAGGGAAAGAGAATAGACCAGATACTGTTTTTGTTTCTTTCCAACATGTAAATTTAGCAGTCTTAGAAACTGAATCTGTTGTATGTATTCACTATGGAGTTAAAAGTTACTTAATTTTTAAGTGAAGTATATATAGAGGAAAATATGCTGTTAAATAAGATAGAGTTAAATGTTAGGCATTCTATGGTTAATGTTTCTTACAGCTAACAAAGTCAGCATATTGCAGGGGAGGAGTCTGTGGTAATTGGTAATTTTAGTCACCTGTGTAGAACTTTTAAGCAGATAGTCAAGCAATGTGATAATCACCAAAGCAAGCAATACTATTCATATTACTCTATGTAAAGAGAAGCAATAGTCTTGAACATCTATACCTTTGTCATCTGTGTATTTTTATGCTAGTTCTGCACAGTGCAGATGATTCTGGCAGTTTAGCATGGTGCATTAACCTTTCTGGATGAAAGACAGTGTATCTGAAAATCAATGCTGATGTAAACAAACTGCTTGTGTGTTTTTTGAGTTTACCACTCTCTTGTTTCTGTAACAGTTGCTGAAAAGCTTGGTGAATGCAGCTGTGCTAGTCCCTTGGTCTTTACTTTGTGTCTGTTAAAACTGTATACAGTGTTCCTTGGAGTTCCCATTCTGTGGGCTACTAAAGTTCAGGAACTTGTTTTCCAAGGTCATTGTGGCCTTGATACACATGTTTCAACGTGGTCACTGATACACATATGTTTACATATAGCATACCAGCAAGTATATAGTATAACAACAAGTTTGACATTCCTATAAACGTGTCTATATGTTGGAGCTTCACGGAGGAAATACTAGTCATAATGATAGTGTAACAGCTCAAATCAAACTGTCTCTAGCTGACCAAAGGATGAAAAGAAAATGTTATGTAACTGCTGCTATATACAATCACTTGCAATGGCTTAAAATAAAATACAATCCTGTTATTTCTTAGCTAAATGAACAAGTAAAGAAGTGGAATATTTGTATTTAATATGACCACAGTCATCACTTATTATTCATGCACACCTTAGTCACTCGCCAGCTTATGCCCTTCTTTATTTTTGGTGCTGTGGCAGAGTCTGTACAGCTGAAGGGAAAGTGGTTTTTCTCTTGCAGGTGCAGAGCAGGTGCCTGGTTAGAGTCTTCATAGATCCCGAGTAGTAGTGGCTCTCACTGGCGTTCAAAAAAATGTATCAACTCTCAGTGACAGATTTGAGCACCGAAAATGCCTATTTTATTGTTATTTACGTGAGCAGTTATTATCTAGGTGAGCAGAGAATAGTGACAGCAGTATCTAGAGTTGGCAGCTGTCTTTAAAAAGTCTCTCTACTTTTGAGATTTGACAAAGGAAATGATTGAGGCAAAGTATAAAACACCTTTTTAAAGTTGTAGCTGCAGAAATTCTGAAGTTGAAAGAAGGATATTTATAGGAATAACTGTAGTTTTTAATGCACTTATATAAAAACATAATTCTGAAAAAAAATCAGATTTGAGGTGAGAAAGGATTCTACTGATCTTGAGATTTAGTAATACAGACAACACTCACTCGTAATTTATTTATTCTTGTCAGCTTTTGATCTGTGTTGACTACTTAACTTTTGGCACTCATCAGCACAGATGTTATCTGTATTCAGCGTCATGCCCTGGGTAAGCAGACAATAAAACATGAAACAATGATATAGATATTAATGTTGAGGAATGCGTGTTTAATCCTTCAATGTGGTTAGTGCATTGGGCCGGGTAAGTGTAAATGGAGTCTGAATTTCTCCTGCAAACTTCTGGCCAGTTGCTGAGTGTAAGCACTGCTTCAAGGACTCTGAGCAATAAGTAGATGTCTTGCACTTCCCCTGTAAACCTGCCTGGAGGAACATGCTCACTGCGTAAATAGCATTTGTCACAGAGTGGCTGCACTGCCAGCAGATGGTTTGTGATCTGCCCTGCATTTGGGGGCGAGTAGGTGTTTGTCCCTTGTCACAACTCCTGCTCCGTTTTGCTGGCAGAGAGTGCCTATGTACCGCGTGGCTCAAAGCTTGTTGAGTGCTGGCAGGCATTCAGCCCAGCTGGGGCAGCGAGCCCAGCAAAGCGTGGGCTGTGATATTCTTGTTACACTAAGCATTAAAGCTTTTCCATCTTGCAGAATGTGCACCTTCCTATTTGGACTGAGCTTGCTGCTTAATGACTATGTTGCTTATAAGGATAAATGCCTGTATTGTTGCATGGTGGTAAATGTATCTTTGATATATAGTAGTGTGGATGTACAGTAAACTTGGTAGAAAATCTAATAGGGAGCGAGGGTTTTTATTGCTGACGATGAATGGGCCACTAGACTGTGTACCTACCTTAAAATAAGTTTAATTAGAAAATGGCTCCAGTGGATTGTTTCACTTCTACCACTTAAACCTGCTAAGAGCAAAGAGATTAGGTAGCAGTAAACTATTCAACCTTTTTTTAAAATAGATATTAATGTGATGTAAAGATTTGATAACTGTATTCAAACTCAGTTAAAATATAAGCTATAGTTACACATACGGAGTATTTAAACTACTAAAGAAAAGTGTGCTGCACTAATTTCTGCTCTTCCCCCATTCTCTGCCACTGCCTGGGAAACAACTTTGAAGAAAAGTCAGCAGCAAAACTCCATTTATCCCCTTTCATTTTGACATGGCTGACTTCTAATAATTGAGCTCCGTGTTCTTCAACTGAGATTGTGATGTGCATATTTCTGTTGCATAATCTTATTTAAATAAGATTAGCCAACTAGAAAATTGCATGCTCCATAGAAAAATAGATGTAAGAGGGTACGATTTGAATATTAATCCCATTTCAAAGCACTTTACTACGATGTGAAGAAATTTATGTATCATAATGTTTTATTATTAGCAAAGAACTCTTAACTTGCATTTGTATACCAAGATTTTTTTCTTTGCTTAATTAGATGAACGTATTACGTATCAAAATTTAGGTCCTCTGTAAAGTTTGAATACCGGTACCCACATCTAGTCTCTGAGTTGGAAACTGCTTTAAAATGTGTGAACTTAAAATATCCTAGACATCCTTTTTACTCATCCCCTCCCATCCCAGCACTTGTTACCAAGCATTAGGCCTGAACAAGTGCTTTTTGCTTGCTTATCTGTTTTCCTAGTCTCTTCAGGATTGTTTAGGATCTTTATATTTTGAGTAGGAGTTATAAGCTAGTTCAGAAAGGTGCTGGTTTTGGCAGATGTGCTTTTGTTAGGGCTAGTATTGCATCAGGAATATCACAAAGCACCTTGAAGCCTTTCCTTTAGGACACCAGCCTAAAGGCACCAATGTTTACAGGCACAAATGGTTCGGGTGACTGGTTTGCTCAGTCAGGATTACAGGACAATCTGCTATTCAGCATCTTGCTAATACTGGATGGTCAGGTCACATTTTCACTCTTCAAAAGGATTTTTGAAAATAATGGCTTGTAGTGCAGGCCTTGCCCTTACTCCAGAGTGTGGAGTGAGTGGGTGTGTTTTGTGGGGTTTTTTTGTTATTATTTCTTGAATGTTGAGCAAGACGCTCATTTAGTAAGCTCCTTTATGTGTCTGTGTTTGTGTTTTTTGTTTTGTAGTGCTAGTATCCCAAGTTCAATAGTCCTAGTACTTAAATGTTTGCAGAAATGCCTTTTGAACAGTGTGATGCCTTTTTGGTAATCTGGATACTAATGCAATAACAGAAATAGAATTTGTGTTTTCAGTGCCTAGTAACATTGTCTAGGATTTCTTAGGAGTGTTTCTAAAACTGTTCCCTATGTTCCAAGTAGCTCTGTCTTATGCCATAAGTTTAGGAAAAGCAAAATAAAAGGTATTCTGCTTTGCTTGTATCTTAGTATTTCCACAGTATTAGCACCATGTAACCAGTCATGTTAGTATTGGCAAATCTTAAGCCTTCTATTGGAAGATGTACAAGTGAGGAGGAACTCTAGGAAGAGAAGCTGAAGAAAGATTTGCCCCCTTCGGAAGTGAACGGAGAGTATGATTGTTCATAGTAGTAAAAAGAAACTCAACACTTGCACTCATGAGTAACAAATTAAAAGGAAAAACAATGCTCATTTGCCTAACATACCAAAGAAGAAGTTGTAAGCTTAAATTTTGAAATAAACCCCGTAATGTGGTGTATCATGTATGATGAGAGAAATGGCACCTTACTACTTGTGATCTGCCTTGGCTTTCTTTAATATATATATTTTGTTCTGTTAACTTGTGCCCTAGAATAAAATAAAGCAAAAAATAAACATGATCTAGAGGCCATAGAGGCTAAAAGTGGGACATGCTCATCATTCATTAGTGAGAAAATGATCTTTAAATCAGGAATGGGAAGTGTGTTGTTTTAGCATAGAAAAAAATACTTCTCTTGAAGTGAAGGCTTTGCAGGCCTCCATAGCTGACTGGAGCTTGCTGGACCAGGTCTTGGATTCCAAGTAGTATGAAGAGTTGCCTGTAACAACTTTATGAAAAGGCAATTTGGGAGCCATGGGTAACATGTGCATCTGTCAGGATGGACTTTCCAGGGTCAGATTTTGGAGAAGAGGAGGAAACAGGTCTGTGTGTATTCTGTGCTCTCATCTCATCAACATATTTGAGCCCATCTGGTTCCTTCCAGTTGCATCAGTGTGGGACTTGCTCTTGAAAACATGAGCAAGCTACTGGCTGCAGAGCTATAGCCTTTTTTGAAAGATTAGGCCTTTAGAGAAAGCATGCAAATTACAGAATAAATGCCATATCACTCAGAGCTTTGTGTGGTATCTCCTGTGTGTGTTTGTCTCCTTTCTTCCCTTTCTCTTCCCCCCTAAATTTTGCGGCCCAAGTTTGTGCTACCAGTGTCCAGCTCCCTGAATAGTGCAGTAGAGCTGTGGAAGGGCTGGCCCACTTACACTCCTGTAACTGGTAGGTTCTGGATTGCTTTCTGCTCTTCCTTTTCCCCTTGTACAAAGTGTCAGTGCTTCTTTTCTATTCTTTGGTAGGGATAAGGGAGCAAGGTAGTTGCTCCTCAATTAAAAGTAATGTAATGCTAATTTTCTTCAGGTGCCTTCTTGAAAGCACCCAGAAGGGTTTGCATTCTGTTGGGCTTTAGTGCATGATGAATTGCCCTGCAGAGAAGGGATATATTCCAAACTTAAATAAAAAAAAGCAGTCAGTGTTGTGAAAGTAGATAGTAGCTTTCCTGGACAATTCAGTGTAAGATGCAGAAAACCAAATAGAAGTGCAAAGCTGAGGCTAAAAAAGCAAATCTTGTGCCAAGCTCATTAATGGGTAATAGGACTGTTACTCTGTTACTGTAAGAAAGATTTAGCAAAGTATTGCTGAAAACAATCTCTACTTGTTTTTGCAGGTTCTTTCCTTCCATTCTCTGGTAGAGAGTTTTAACTTTTTCTCAATACATACATGGTTCAAGAGGTATAATGTTATACAGCAGCAGGACTAGGAAATTACAAGTTCCTTTTATTGTTATTTATTGTTAGCACTTTGGGGGATTAAGGATGCATAAGAACTGTTCCAGCTTGTACAGTTTATACGTTTTGGAATCCCAGGGCTAAAATCCAGCCGTTCTGCTAAAGCACTGTTCAGTTTTGCAATTGTTTCCTCTGGAGGAGTGGCAGGTAGAAAGTTCCCTGGTAACTATTTCTCATGTAGAAAACAAGCTCTCTACCTATTGTGTGCACTTGTCTCTGAAACATAAGCAGTTGGTATTGTTAAAATGTTTTGGGAAAGCAGTGAGGATATTAGAGGAAGAGCTGCCTTTGCAGCTACTTAAACTCTTGTTCGAGAAGTACAAGAGGGAAGGCAGCTTCTGTGGGATCGCTGCTCTGTTTGGAGGCTGCTGGTGAGGAAGGCTGCACACCTGGCTGGCAGCGGCTGATGTGCCATGGGGCAGAGCTGCTCTCCCATCCATCTTTCGTGGTCTCTGCTGGCTGCCAGGTGCTCCAGCTGTAGCTGCTATATGCAAGGAGTGTGGGCAGAGCAAAACACAGGGAGAAGCCTGGATCTGAAAATGCTTGTGGTGGCTTTGTTAATGGAACAACGGTGTGGGATAGCTACTTGAGAACACAGAGGTCTGACTCAAAACACTTAGTATTTTCCTATTTGGTGGGAGTGTTATTGTACAGTCCATTAAATACATAGCTCAGCAATAAGCTAATGATGTTTTTGATGAGGCAGAGTGCTTCTCAGGTGGGTTTTTCCAAACAGTAATCCTGTTTGTCAGCCTCCTGCTTGAAAAATTGAACTTTGTGATTGCTTTTGATTCTATTTGACAGAATAGAAAGTTCAAGGTTAATTTCCCCCAAGCTTTATGAAAATAGATGGGCAGGCAGAGGAGAACTAATAAATTGGTGTTCCTTGGTAGCATGAGCTTAGCCACATTACTCCCCATGTGAGGGGGTGGGGAGCAGGCAGGGTAAGTTCCAGTGCACACAAAATGAGTTACTTAATTGTGTCACATGCTTGTAAAGCAGCTGCAGCTCCAGTCTTTGTTAAAGTTTATTCAGAAATGAGAGTGAGAACCAGCTCAGAGGTTCTCAGTTCAAAGACACAAAGCATGCTCGAGAATGACAGTATTTTTGTGTTTTGTTTTACTGGTTGCATATTCTCTAGCACTGTCTTCCCTGTGGAAATGTGCTCTTCACCTTCCCAGAATTGGGTTATGGCATAGGCAGGAATCCTCAAAAGAATGAAGAACAGAGCAGGACCTTCATGTCCCTGTCTTTAGTCCTTTGATGCAGCTCTGTGTGCTGGTTTAGAACCTGAGCTGTTGCTATCTGGCAGCTCCAAATTTGCTCTGCATCCTTCAAGGAATGACCTAGTGGTGCTTTGCAGCAAGTGTCTGGGCACCAGCTTTCCTGTTCTGGCAGTTGCAGTTCCTTGGCTTGCCGCTTCCCACCCCCTTTTATCTGCACCCCCCTTTATCTTGCTCTGCTTTAGTCAGAAAAAGAAAAGCATGGTTAATTTTTTATTAATGTGGAATTTTAAGAGTTCACCCCCAGCCCCTTCAGCAGTGGTATTATCATGCAAGGGCAAGGTGCCAAATAGTTTTACAATGCAGACAGAGTTCATTAGTAACTGCTGACCTGGGTTTAGGGGCTTAAATAAGTGTAACCTCAGGATCCCCCAGGAATCTCTCTGAATCCATTGAAGTTTTGGCAGTGATGTGCAGCCATAATAACAGACACAGTGTTTCAGCTCCTGAGAATATACCCTGTGTTTTTAGGTGATAATTCTTTGAATGAAATAGTATTTACTGTGCCACTGAGAGAGACAGGCTTTTTAAGTTTATCTGTAGGTGAAAGTCTATTTGTCAGTGTGCCACATGTCAAAGAACAGAATTGGATTGTATTTAGAGATGATTAGAGTGTAGTGAGGCTTTGCATACATATTGTAATGAGATTTTAATAAACAATGATTAACTGTTAGTGATCTAGAAAGTCTGTCCAATGCTATGTTTCCTTTATGCCTGGTATAGACTTCTTGCTTGAACAGCTGCAGTTTTCATGTACTTCTTTTTATCCATAGGAGGTCCTGTGTCCTAAAAATCATGTTATGCTAACATGACACTTGATATAATGTAATCCTCTCTCATGGCATAGTATTTAAACACTCGATTTTGGTTTGATTTGACTCTTCTTTTCTTTTTTTAATAGAGCATCTAGTGAAAAAAGTTCCAAGTGTTAACACTTCTATCAAGAAAGCAATAATCGGATTATATGTTATCCTATGATATGAGTTAATATTTTAAGTACTGTGGGGGGAATATGTATGTAAAACTCATGAGAACAATAATAGGAATTAACGTACTTCAAGTGGATAGCTGTGGAAACATGCTAGTATACTCCTCTTATTAATTTAGAGGCATTTGTGCTTACAGGCAATCATTAGAAAAGCTTAATGCTATGTATTTACATGGTTCATAGTGGATCCAGAGAAACCCAAGATCGAGTTTGGAAACATGCTTAGGCAGCTGGTGAGAATTGAAAGACAAATGAGGGATGGGGGCCTTTTTAAGTAAGATAAATATTGAATAGATTAGTAGTGCGGTTGCAGTATATTTTGTGGTCACTTGCTGTAATAAATGAACATTACACTTCAAATTCTGAAGGAGGTGGGAATGCATGGTTAGGTCTTTTTGGTAGCTCTTTTAGTAGTGATGATGAATATGATATCTTGATTAACATGTCTAAGTCTATATGTCTCTCAAGGAAATATTTAGTAACCAAAGCTATTTTATTAAAATAGCTTTTTGTGTACAATTTTTTTAAAGAAGATTTTTGTCTTTTTATAGTTTTGTTATAATTTGAGAAAAATAGTAAGAGTTTCTGCCTCTGGCAGTTTGAGTTTGTCACTTATTCTGCCTCCTGTCTATGCTTTTAAAGCTTAAATGACTGATTCGTATAAGGCAAGCCCATACCAAATCTCAGGTAGGTCAAGGTGATGCTAAAACTGATTCATTTAATTAATGATGAGCTTAACTGATTGTTCAAATTGTATTAGTGGTAGTGGGTGGATGTGTTTTTATAGATACTGCTGTAGGTTGTGGGTAGGTCACAGTTCCTAAACCTGGCTCTGTCACATTTGCCTTCAGGAGTCAGATATTGTATTGCAAATAGATTATAAGGCACTATGGATCTATAGTCAACAGTATCACAAACTTTTTTTTTATATTAGCTATCTAATATCAGTCTAGAAGCTTAATTTTAATTTTGCTTTCTAGTCCTTCAGTTCTATCCATGACTTCAGTTTCAGTGCTATATAGTCTTAAAAGCTTGTTAGGCACCGTCATTATTAGACTTATTGTTGCCATCTGACAATTACTACAGAAAAGCTCTGCCTCATGAAAGTAAGAGGGATGTAGGCTATTTCCATGGCTTCAGTCTTGGAATATGTTTAAACTTACATGGCAAAGCAACCATGTACTACTTCAGCAGCAGTATGTATCAAAAACTTAACAAGGCACGGGGAGGAAGGTACAATGTGCCATTTGTGCACATTCTTTTAAATGAATTCTCATCCAAAATTGTTCCTTTTGAAGTTGCTAAAGGTTTTGAGTCTTTTCTTAGAGAAAAAGTCTAAAGCCCTCTTTTCTAAAGCACATTATAAATAAGAAAGATGCCTTAAAGTATGGCATTGTATTAGAACAGTAGATCACTCCTGTTTGTGTTCACTTCATTGCTTTTTCTTGTATCTGACTCTGTTTTGCATCTTATCAGTGCTGTGCATACTCTCTTCATTTACAGTTATATTAAAATCTACCTGTATATTTTGCTGTCAGACTGCAAAATTGTATTGGCCAGTACGTGCTAGCAAAGCTTATAGTATTCAGAATGTGAGTACTCCAAACCATACAGGGTACTGTCATAGGATTGTTACAAGTCAGCCAGATATCACGTGCATCATGTGATGTTGCACAGCAGACGTTCCTGTATATGATAGGAATCCCCCTGAAATGAAATACCTTGGAGGTGAAACACATACTAAGGACAAACTCTAGAAACCCAAGTCCTGGAGTCACTATCTTCCCTTGACAGCAAAGGTAACTCTGGCAGTAGTGTTGTAGCAAGAGTGATTCCAAGATAAAGACTGTATATTTTATACAAACTAGTATAACTTCTAGCTTTTATAATATGTAGGAAATGGAGAAAACTAGCATTTTAGTGATATAAAACATGTCCTTTTTTCCTTCTTATTCTTTCCCACCTATATCTTTTGGTTTAATAAAATACAATATTGCTCTAGATGGTTGTTGGAGTTCATACCTACTTCAGAGTCATTATATAGTTATCTCTGGGAAATGAACGAGAAGCATGGCAGGAAGAGTCATTCATTGAATAATAACTGAAAACAGCAGGAGCAGAACTGAACAACAGCCCGTTGTCACTTCTGTGCTTATGCAGAGGAGTTCTGGTAATACTACGGTACCCAGTGAGCACAGAGACTTGGTTTAAATAGACATCTGTTATGAGACAGGACATGTAACACTCTATAGTCCAGCACATAATGGTAAGAGAATACTTGCATACACTTAACATTTTAGGACTAATCTTGCCCTGTCAGCTAGCACTTTTTTGCAAGTTAAACTGAAGTTGAAAAAGATTTGGCCAGTAGATGGCATTCAGATCCCACACTGTAGGAAATTTAGTATGCCAGAATGTCTTATATGCTCCTGCAGTTGTGTGATCTAAACTATATTTTTCCATTTTCCTGGGTACTTTAGATGCATATTTTAATATAACACTTCAAATATACTTGTTAAACAGGATAGAACTTTGTTCTTATCTTCATACTTTTTCCAGGAATATTTATTATGTAGTGTCCTTTTGAATAGGAATTGTTTTTTTTGGTAGTGAAAAGTCTTGCTTTTGTGCGTGTGTGGGGTGGAGTCTGTTAAAAGCAGTATCGTTTTTGCTGGGTTTTGCTGCCTAGAAAGTCTTGTTTGAAAGTAATAGCTCCTCTGCTCAAAACAAGGCGCCTCGGAGGGCTATAATCTGAGAGCTTTACTGAACTGGTCAGTCCTGCAGTTGAGATGCGGGTTTTGGCTTTGTGATGTCCAGGATATTCTTTTCATAAATTTAAGCAAGAACATATTGGTAAATGGTGTATCTCTGATGGGACTTTTACATACTAATTAGTAGATAGGTGTTGTGTGAAAAATTGGCAAGAATGGAAGTTTATCTATTTTTGCCAGAATCTGCAGTTTCTTTCTCCTTTTGCCCTCAGAGGGGCTCAGTTTGTAATCACTGGTCTTGCATTACTGGCCTAGTCTTAAATGGGTGTGCTGTAGCTGCAATAGAGCAAACTGTTCTAAGTGCTGTGTGTTTGTGTGGCACTGGTTGTAAACTCATTGTAAACTGTATTAACTGAGAGGTTTGAAGAGGAAAAATATGGAAATATGTAAATTCTTTATGAGAAATCACAATCTAAGTATGGGAGTGGCAAAGATCAAGGACACTTAAGGTTTCCACAGAGTGTAGACACTGAGATCTTAATTGCATTTATTACATGGTTTTTCCTTAGCTTCTCTAAAGCATTCTCTTTAATATCTCTGGGAGCTTAAGAGAAAGAAGACCCTAGCACTCTGGGAAACACTCTACTACTATTTGCAATGTGTCTTGTTTTCCTGGCTGCCATCTTTTCCAGTGTGGCCATATCTTTCCAGATAAGACTGGTGTTTCACTGGATTTGCTGAAGTAACGCAGGGACGCCTGCGGACTGCTACGTTACATCCACAGGAGGACTGGTGCAGTGCATCCCACATGTACAAGAGTGGTTCTGTAGGCCCACAAAGAAAGTGATAAGTAGCTCTTTGGTTTTTTGAATATGTTGGCTTTGAATCGGGCATGGCTCAGAAGTAGTGTCTTGTGTGTATGTACAAGCCTGAGTGGATTTTCAGATGAGCTGCCAATATTGCACAATCTGGAACTGAAAGAAACGGTGCATGGTTGTATGTAGCTTGTATATGCTGTGTGATGTGTGACTAGGAAAAGCTCAACAAGCTTGAGGGGATATCCTCAGGATAGTCCTAAGTAGGCCTAATACAGAGGCTTCTGTGATAAGAGGCTGTGTGCAAAGTGTTTCAATTTTGGTGAAAAGATGGAGGTAATTCCTTCTTTTACATCTCATTTGGAAAGTGGAGATGCTTCAGTCTGCTGTCTGGAACAAGCATGTCAGTGCTTTATATGCAGCACAGCTATTAACTGCTGTTAAAGTTTATCTAGACCTTTCATTTCTTTACAGTAATGCTAATGTTGGAGCCTTAGTTATGCAGGAATTATTGGGTCTCTTAGAACATCTGTGGTTTTTAGTGTGTATACACTAAATACACATAATAATGTATTTATCCTGATAAAACTCCTTATTTAAGGAGTGCTTTCAAGACTGGTCTCCCTGGGTTAGTGAAGATGCTTCTTCCACTTGTCTTTCCTGCGACTTTCTCTTACTGCATTGCTGGAGGGGTGTCACTGCCTTTCCTTAGCCACCTGTCCTTGGTAGGAATGGTTGCTGCAGCCTCAGGCCAGGTACATTTTTTTTTTTTTTCTCTCCTTTGTAGGAGATGCCAGTTACATCCCCTCTTGCAGTAGAAAAGCCTCCCCCACAAAAAACAAGAGGGTGAGACAAAGGATGATAAATATGATCTAGAAAAAGCAAAATACTTATGCAAGACTGTGAGTAGTCTCTGATGCCATGCAGATGCCTGTAGGTATGTTGCAGTGTAATCTTAACCACTGTATGTAAATCCCTTTTCCCTTTCTCATACACAGTTCCTATTAAATCTACATGCTGACAGAATAAAGATCTGGTTGTAGAGTATGGTATTTAGTGATACTGAAGACTTGGATTCAGTCACGTGAGGTCAGGTTAGATATGAGGTACTTTGCACTGAGTAGAGCTGTGTGCTGCCACAGCAAGAATGCAGGCTCTGGCCTTCCTCTGTACACGACTCCCCATGGGTTATGTCTATGGGGGAAGCAGTTCTGTTTGTTGTCTGTGACAACCTATACCAGTTGAAGCTTGTGAAATAAAAAGAATGATTTAACCTTATAAGTTGGTTGTGCTTTTTTTTTTTTTTTTTTTTTTTTTTTTTTTTTTTTTTTTTTTTTTAAATTTTTTTTTTTTTTTTTTTTTTTTTTTTTTTTTTTTTTTTTTTTTTTTTTTTTTTTTTTATGACACCATTTTGCAGAAACTAAATTTAGCATTGCATACCATGCCATGGATCTCACTTGGTAGTGCTATTTCATCCCAAGCCGTTTTCTCAGATCACTCTATATGTGCCAATTAACAGGTTTCTGCAACTCCCTGACACCTGAATTTGTTCAGTTGGTGTTTTACACTAATCTGATAATGCTGAAAGACTGTGTGTGTGTACTTGTTCCATGCAGTATGACCATTTGCATAGAGACTAGGCCACATTTGTGTGCTGTTCCTGAGAGCTTTGTAAGACTTTGGCCTCAGATAAAGAAGGTCTTCCCAGTTCAGCTGTTTTGAGATTCCTACAGAAATCTTGCTAGAGAATGACCTCTTAGCAGATGTTTTGGTGAGGTGATTCTTAATTCAGACTCCTTTCTTACACTCATCCTTGTAGTTCCTTCTGGTCTCAACCAAGCTAGAAGAGGATTAGTGGGTGGATAACTGTTACACCTCATCCAGGTTAGAGAGGCATTCAGTCCTGTGGGTTGCCTCCTCGGCTTGAAGTGACTTGCAGAAGTGGTAGCGGTTGGGGATTTTTACCATTGGATAGCGTCAGCTGCTGCACTCACTCCAGTGTGGTGGGAATCCGACACCTTGGAAGTTTGCAGCCATGAGGCTATTGTGAAATACCTTATATAAAGCAGATTTTTATCCCTTGATGCTGACTTCAGTGCTCTGGCCCATAGGAGATGCGGTGGCTGATCTGTTTACACCTGGAGCGTTGCGCAAGACATGCACAATCATCTGCGCAAGAACATGCGGAATGTGGAAAGGAGCAAGGAAAACAAACCTTTCATCTAACACTTACCTGATTCTGTATCTTAGAGCATGAGCTCACAAAGAGCCTTAAATTACAAAAATGAGTCATAAGATGTGAGAAAAATCTTAAATATCACTATCTCTTGTGTTCTCACTGCTGGTGCCAGCTAAAAGCACGGGCTTTGTGTTCCCTGGGTATCTCCCATGGCCTAGCCATGCTGCCTCTGAATATGTCTTATATAACAGTGCTGCTATGACAAGTAGCACTGGCTTTCCAGATGGTGCCACTCTTCCTTTCTTTTTTTTCCCCTCAGTGGCAGGAGGTTGCTGACAGGATACCTGGAAAAGTCAGAAGTCTTTGATTTTGATCATTTCTGATGATCAGGAAAATTCCCCTAAGTTCAGGTTTTTATGAAGTACTTCATGCAGTTACAACAAATATCACTTAACCAAAAATATTTTCTTTTAATATGAAGATTTAGTTCTGTTGGTAACTTCCAACCATAGATTCTTTTTTAAAAGCAAAGTTCTTGCACTGAATTACTGGAATATTCTTATAAAGCAGTTAGAATTCTTATCTTTTCTTAAATCCTGAGGCGATGCTGTCTGTCTTTGGAGAATGAGTTGCAACAGTTGCCATAAGGAGAATATGTGCAGATTAGTGCTCTGTATTGGGAAAGAAAAGCACCTTTTTCAGTGGCCATAGTTACTTATATATGATGTTTTCTGTGTTCTGTATGATATTTGATAGGTTGATATCAATATTTGCATGCAAAATGACAAATGGGGAATGCTGACTCCAGATTCTTTGTGGAACAGAATTTCAACCTTAATGTAGCATTGACATACTACTACTACTGTGTAATTTTTGCTCTTTGTAATATTGTTTCAGATGCAAGAGTTTGCAGGGCTTAAGAAACCACTGGGTCTTGCCCAGGAAAGGTACAAATATATTTATAGCTTGTTATAAATGATACATGAAGTATTTGGTCTCCAGACATCTCTTTAACTTCCTGTTGCCATGGGCACTCATTAGTATTCCATGGAGGACCCGTTGTCATGGCAAAGTGTGTAGTGGTACAGGGTTTCCATGGCAACGCCCCACCATTCCATCCCTTCAGCACGTCGGCTTGAAATCTGTTTGGGGAAAGCTAAAATGATCCTATGGCAGCGTTAATGTTTTAAATAGCGTTACCAGCCTGTCCCTAGGTGATTAACACTGTAAACGTCTTCTGCATGCTAGTATGGATCATTGTGTCAATATAACACAGGGAAATAGTCAGCAAAAAGCAGCAGCAGGGTATAGCTTGATGCTTGAAGAGGTTGAAATAAAACAGTATTTTTGAAAATTTTTTTCCTCCTTCCTCGTATTACAGTTTGAAATGGAAACATTTTTGCAGTTGCAGCCATTGCCTCCCTAACCTTCATCAATAACAACCTTTCTATTTAGGTGCATGAGAGCACCTTGGTCTCTGAACCTTGTGCTGAAAGAGAAGCCAAATCGCCTGCTGCGCTTTGCTTCGGGAGGAAGCGGTGGGAGCACTGCTGTAAATAACTGTTGGCATTTTGCTGATGAGGTGCTGTTTACTTCTTGCTATCTTCTGGTCCCCATTTGTGCACCCACAACTGCTGAATAGTCTTTTGAATGTGCTAGCAAACTGTAGCTGAATGATATGCTATCAAAGGTAGAATATTTCTAAATAGCCTGCTTAGGTGTAAGGGGTAAGTTTGCCGTCTGTACAGTATGCTTTGTCTAGTTCCAGAAATGAACTAGGGAAAGATGCAATTATGTAGAGTTTCAGCTTTTGAAAACAGAAATACCAACAAGGAAATTTTCTTCGAGAGGGGCAACTTGACACAACTGGAAGAATGTTGTTTAGCTATAGAGCATGAGGTTTTCTACAGCCTTGAAGGGAACAAAAATTCCATTGGGAGCAACTGTTTCTTTGCTGTGCTTAGCAGGTTAAAAACTGATTTGAAACCAAGCATGTGTTTAATTAAATTATTTTTGTTAATCATTTAACTCCTTTTAGCTTTAGATTGTCAAAAGGGAGTCTGAGTGGATGTCTTAGCATATTGCCTAACTCAGAGTTTTATTTTTTCTTGGATTCCCTTTTTTCTAAGCTGTTTCCCTACCTAAATGTCTATGCTGAGATTGATTCTTATCCCCTTCCTCAGAGAACATCATAAAATTAAATGTGAATTGGTAGTCAGACAGCCAAGTTAAGTTTAAGTAACCCTATGTTTTGATATACTGAAATCTGACAGTCGGGAAGGCTAATGCTTTTTATCCTTTTACATTCCTTTAGATTATATTTACTTTTTAATCTTGGTCAGACTGTATGGCCTAGGTTACACTGGTGCTTTAAAAATGCTCTCGGTATATTTAGTTAAACACGTGAAGTGTGCTCTAAGTTCTCCAAGAATTACTGGGTGATGGGAGTATGTTTTTAATTCATAAGTTAACACATTTTAAAGTCTCTTTATTCCAACAGTGGTGCAGCTTTTGTTTGCAGTGGCTTAAGCTTCTGCAGTTTGTTAGCTGATTTGTTGGTAGGTTTTTGTGATGGTTAAACATGTATCTTCATTGAAGCCAGTAGTACAGTCAGTGGAAGTAAAGATGAGCATCTGTGAAGGACAGGACAGGCTTCAGCCTGATTAGGGCTGATTCTCCACAGATCTTATTCTAGATGGAATTTTTGTAATAAAAGGCAGTGTTCTAACAGTCTTAAAGGCAGGAAGTGCAGTATGATTAATCAGCACAGTGAAGAGCTGTGCTAATATGAGCAGACATTTAAGCTGCTTCTGCATGTAAGCCTAGAACAGAACAGTAAAAAGTAGGAATCTCATTTTTACAAATTTTCTTCTCTGTCTATCACTTTTCCCCTCAATAACTTTTAAACTAGTTCAGAGAAATTAAAAATAACTGATGGAAATCTGGAAACAAACACTGTTAGGGAAAAGGGTCCTGGAATAAATTGTCAGAATTACACTGAAGTTGCAAGAGTTTTTTAGCTGGTGTAACTTGCCATGACAAGCTGACCCTGCCAGTATGTGTTGGTGACTGAGCCAGGGGTGGTGAGCAAGAGGGGAGGGATTTTTGTTTCCTTCTGTCCTTCATATTCAGCCCCTTTAGATTAAGTGGGAGGAGATTATTGAAGGGCAAGATTCTTCTGTCAACTTCATAGATCTAGAAACAGAAAATTCCAAAGCAGTCTCCAGAACGACTTAATGTTTTGGTTTTGCAGTTCAGAAGGTGAAAATGTTGCTCAAATTTTGAGCCATCCTTGAAGAACTGATGCTTCATTTTGTCAGAAATACTCAGTACATATTCAGATGGAATTCTATGTAGTGCCTTTCCCTGAAGCAATAGTGCTGACTAACATAAGAACCAGAAGGAGGTTCCAAATCCTTGCCAGGATATATGGATGCCCTATGCTCCTATATGTGTTCTGGTGCTCCTAGCCCTGCCAGTGCTTTGGATATTTGAAATACCCTGCCTGGGATCTTGTGTGTAGAGGTCTGACACAGTTGCGTAACTGATTAACCCAAGCTATTGCTTAGGAACTTTAAATTGCGAATTCATTTTTTTCTTGTGAGCTGGTATAGGGTATTGAAAGTAAAACTATTTCAAGACTAAGTTTTGGTCTGTAGGTGGTTTATCAGCAGTTGATTTGCAGTGTTTTTTCTTCAGAGTATGAACAGTTTGCAGAACGATCCAGTTCTCTGGCTGGAAGAACATACTGCTTAAGTGTTCACATTAAAATTTAATTTTAAGTTACATAATTTAAACTTTTTGAAGAGCCTGTCATAATCATTTAAACCTCCTTTGCAGTTAATTGTTTTAAGTTTTTTTTCATGCAGCCTGATGTACTCCAAGTAAACCTCTCTAAAAAAGTTCATATGTTTGCATGATCTCTGTCTACCTTTTTATCTACCGACCTTCCAAGTATGCTATTGCTAAGTGCATTAATGATTAACTTTCATCATTAAGGAGTGTTTTTTAATGAAATGCTAATCTAACCATAAGTATAATGATTGGTAATAGAATAATAGATGGGTTAGTAGCTACATAGCTCCTTTGACAGAGTACCAAGCTTGTCTGTCCAAGTTACTGCAACGGTGGCAGACCTAATGCTTACCTATAGTCCAAGTTAAGTCATGGCTAGAGCTGAAAGGTGTCTGCAACCAGAGCGCTACCCAGATCTAAAGCCTGAGTGTCCAGTTTGGTTTTAACCTCTTTCTGAGGTTAAACTGCTGCTTTTTTCTCCTTCCCTTTCCCTCTGTCCTATAGTAATGAGTAAACCATGAGCTTTATTCCATCCTTATCTAAAAACAGCTTTGTCAATGACAGGATAGAGTTTATGGCATAAAGTTAAGTGAAGTCTAATAATATGATATGTGAACTCTTTTCTCTTAAATATGTTAGGATTTTATGTAGGAAAAAGGAGTTTGTGAAATCTGACAACCATGAAATTTGTGCTTTGCAACTATTTCCATTCTGCTGATATTAATGATACTGTCATATAAATAAGTTCTGGACAGAAGCTAAATATTTTTGATAAATATTTGAAATAAATTGTGTAAAATAGGATGACTGATTTACTTTCACAACTTTGTCTACTATAAATCATCAATTTAAAAATAAATCCAGTGGATTTTTTTTTACTATTCTGCAGATGTGGCAGTAGTCTGGCAGGCTTGCATATGTGTAGCAGAGTAATGCTTTGAAGCTGATTTACAGAGTGCTGGATGTGCCAAATACACTGATAATAAGATTGGCATCCTCAAGTTTGAGCGGTGGATACGTTATGTGCATCTCTACCCTGCTTTAACCCTTTCTTAAGGTGAAATACTGATAAAGAGGTATAGTGTGATAAGCTTTGCAGGAATCCTATTTAAAGCGGTATGAAGCTGCGTCATGGAGGTGGCTCTGTATCTGTGAGGGAGCACAGTAATATGAATTTCTTGTCTTGGTGAGATTACACTACAAAAACTGAGCAAGAAGAAGACTTGTGCCTCGGCTAGTGGTTGTCCAAATGTGAATTAGCATCACTCCTTCTGAAGTACAAGGACAAGCTGCGGTCTCTACTATTTTTGATGGATTGTTCTGTCAAAGCTGGTGCTGCTCTCTTAGCAGCCCCCTCTCCAAAGCAGTAGAGGGGCATGTACTGTAGGTGACACTGCACAGTCACATTGGCCCAGCTGGGAAGGAGTCGCATATCCTGAGCAGGGCAGAAGCCTGTGGCTGCTGTGGGCATCTGAACTTCCTAGGTGGCTGTGCTGCCACCTTGCAGGGGGGCACAGGAGGGGATCTGTTGGCTCTCATAGCTCTCATGTGCAGCATCTTCCTGCTGGTGCATGCAAGTCAGGCGAGGAAATGCCAGCTGGGCACATGATCCTCAGTTGCTGCCTCCAGGAACATCCTCTGACCCTGTGACTTTGAAGATGCCTCCTTTTTCTTGGCTGCTTATGGGGATTCTATTGCCTTCTCTTTGCACTATAGTCATGGAGGTGGCCTGGGCACTCTGGGGGAGGTGACTGGAAAGCAACCTTGCAAGGAGTGGCTGTGTGTGATGTTTGTACAGGGCCTGCCTTAGTTTGACTTAGGTCTGTTTTCTTTTTCCATTTAACACTTTCTCTAGGTCCTTTTCTTGCCCTTCTGCTAGGGAGCAGATGGGAGGCATGTATTGCAAAAAATCCCTTCATAAAGGAAATTCTGCAAACACCTAGTTAAAAGGAAGGGAGGGACTTTGTGGAAAGGATGTGTCCATCTCTAGGACTGAATCTATTGGATAAGGCCTGTACCAACTGAATACTATGAGATGCCTCTATCCTCAAATAAGTGGGGACCTAGAAATAGTTATGAACATGACTGCTATCTACTGCTTAGAGATTTCTCCTTTAGCCCAAGCACTGGACAATAAGGAAAGGAGGTTGTTCCCTTTGGGATTCGAGCCCTTGGTTCTAAATGTTGTTTATCAATTGAGTTAAAGGAGAGGATCCATTAGCTGCCAGTAATAGCACTTGTATCCTCCTTGCAGGTCTCTAGCTACAAAATGGCAAGACATTAAAATATTAGAAAAGTCTGTGCTGATATGGGAGACACTTAAAATTCTGTAGCAGTTCTGAGTGGTGAAGAGGATCTTGGAGTTTATGTATCAGCTGATTGCCCTGTACCAATTTATGGAGTAAATTAGTCTTCTGTAGTGTATGTGAATTCATCAGAAGAATTACTGATAGAGCTATGCCTTTTTTGTGAGTTTGGTTTAACTACGTTAAAATATCTGCTAGGACTAACTTGGGCCACTGCAGCTCTCCCATGGCTTCACCCAGAGCCCCTGGTGCATGAGCAGAGATGTGAAGACAGCCCAAGGTGCATCCCCAAGGGAAAGGCTGCCTTGGGGACACTGAAACATCTTGCTTGTTTCACTCTGGTTTGACACTTGCATGAAATGAAGATGCAGCAAGACAAACAATTGTCTAGAGTGTTTTCCCAAGCAAATTCAAAAACATTCCCAAATTTTAGTTTCTTCTTTTTGCAAGACTCTTGAATCACTATTGAAAAAGTCCTCAATATTTCTTTTTTGTGCCTGAAAAGATGAAACTTAAGCCTGTTATCAAACCTCAGTTTGTGTGTTGTGTACATATTGCTGTGCTGTGTGGTTTACTTTTATTCAAACTATAAAATAGGCCTCAGTGTGTGGCCTCACTTATCTCTTGTCAAGACCTAAAGACCTGAGTGGAGTCTGTGTACTTCAGTTCAGAGTCTTGAAGACTGTGGAAACTAAAAAATTTCTGATTCAGTGTGAGAGGCTGAGTGGTCTCTTCCTATATTTATCTCTGTGTATACATTGTTAGCATTTACTCATTATCACATTGCTGAACTCTCTGTAATAATGTCCTTGCTGTTGGCTGCCTTTGATTCTCTTTGGCAATTCATTAAACTGAGCAATTTTTTTCTCATAAAGGCTTTTCCCATCAATTACTTGATGCATTGCAGCAGCTGATTTTGAGGAAAGTTTTGTAGGTCCCCAAATGTACTATTAATGTTTCCACTGATAATCCCGTTTGACTGGCACTGTCTGACTGGTGTTGGAGTTGTCGCAACTACTGCAGGTAATATGAAACATCCAAGTATTCCTAATCCCTTCTCAGCACAGAGCAAATGAGAAGGTAGAGCTTACGTCTGAGTTGCCTAACCTGGAGCCAACCCTCTAGAGCCAAGCTCTCTCTAAAGGCACGAAGTGATGAATTTTATCTCTACAAAAATGCTGTTTACACTGTCAGAACTTGACCTGCTGTTCAAGCGTATGTCGTCAGCTCTGCTATTTGTTATTCTAGATGCATGGCTGTCCCTCCATAAACATCAACAAAGCAGATGCAGCTCAGCGCGCGGATGTGCGCAGGCCTGTCACGTTAATGCCACGTGTGGGCTCGTGCCTGCTCCATGTGACGGCAAGGAGCTTTCCCAGCAGCTGCTGAGGAGGCCCTGCAGCTCCACCTTGTCAAGCAGGGCTTGCATCTCACACCAGGCACACAAGCAGCTGCAGAAAGTGTGGTCAACTACAGAAACTTCAATGTAGCTTAAAGAGAAAGACAGAAGAAAACGATCGAGAGTGAGAGGAATGCAGCAACAATGCAATTCAAGGGGTACTTGTACTTTATTCTGTTGGTGGAAAGTAGAAATGTATTCTATTCTTTCCACACCTCTTCTCCAAATCCCATTCCAAATCTCTGAACTTCTACTTAGATACAATCTTATAAAATTCTGGATGGGATAATGCCAGGACCCTTGATTAACAAGCTGAAGAGTCATTGCCAAAGCAATGCTTTGCTTGACTGATGCAGGCTTTGGGAAACATGGAGACTGACATAAACACTTCTATACTTACATACATAAACACTTAACACATGTTTATGCTACCATGCAACCTCTTGTTGTTATCTCTTATGCCACTATCAGAAATGTAATTGCTGAATCCTTTGATATGCTAAATATGTGGACTTAGGTATGGGTAAGTATGTAGGCTGTAGTCCGTATGCTCATACTAACTAGCTAGCAAAATTCTTGAGGTGTATCCTGAAATGTTGCAGATGAATTTCTCATCCCTCTGAGCCTTATCTTGGCAATGCTGTGAGCATTAATGTATTGCATTATCGCATAGACTACAGATAATACTGATTATGGACTTTTGTTTAGCAGTGCCTTGGTGGTTCTCATGCTTTTCAGCATACAAATTGCACTGATAAAGCAATTTCATTTCACATTTTTCCAGTCCTTCAAAAAGTTTCTTCAAATTACATGGAAAATAGGCAAAAGTTTCATTGTTTTAACTGGTCTGTATTTGTGTTAGACCTAACCTGCTTATTCTACAAAAAGGGTAATAACTGCCAAAGCAATATGTGTGAGTGACATGAACAGTATTGTAGTAAACAGCCAGTTACACTACCATCTTAATTCATCACTCAGTATGGGAGAGTGACAGTTCAGCATATGGCCAAGTTCTTCAGATGCTGGTTTGTTTTAGATATATTTAGGACTATTACATTCTTCCATTTGGGTATTGGATCTAGTTTGCAAACTTCTTATTCCTTGTGAGCTTTTGACCATTTTTTGAAATGGTGCTCGGATTTCATAAAGCTAGAACAATGAGTGAATTCAGCTTGTTCCTCTCTGCTAGGAGAGAATGGCAAAATGAGAATATGAATTATTTACTAGGGATCGTGAAGACCTGTTAATGCACAGTACGGATGTATTGGAGTGATCTGTGCAATGTTTTGCATAAGTCATAAATTAGCAGTGGATTAGTGTTTATATAGGCAAACATAGTGTTTGTTTAGAATTATAGCCAAATCATTGCAAGGGAATACTGTTTGATTTTCATGATAGGAGAATTTAATGAGTAGTTGGATAATACTGTTTTTTTGTTATCTCAGTAATTACTAAAACATTTGTATTAGCTAAATCTTGAAATATGAACTCTAGAAACTGATGTGAAAATACTTTATCGCTCCTTATTATTGTGGTTATTGGACAGACCTGAGGTGTTGGCTCTCTGTACCAGGAACAGAGCGGAGCTCTACAGAGTTGTTTTTATTGCTAACAATTCCTGAATTTCTGCTGTGATTGGAGAGGAAAAATGTTTAGAGCATAGTTTCCCTCGGTGATCTGGGTGTCTTGAACAAGAACATTAGGAACTGAGTGCTCTCTTGTTTCCTGGGGGCTGTTTGCACAGAGAGGAGATGGTGCTGCTCAGCTGGCCGGAGCTCTGCGCAGTCCCTGGCAGTGCAAACCCACAGTCCCTCCAGCTCAAGTTTGTAGCATCACATACTGTACTCACAAATGGAAAGAAAAATTCAGCAGCATTTTGAAACTTGGATTAATTTTTCATGATTACTTTGGAAGTCAAGGAACTCTGAGCGAATGGCTGTGAGAAGCTCTAAATATTTCTTTCAGAATGTATGACAGCATAACTTTGCTTTTCCTGCTAATAGGTGGGCAGCTGAGAAAAAGCTTTAGCTACTCTGTCACTGTAATCAAATGTATTAAATCAAGCTGCTGTTTCTCTTTAAAAGATCTTAGATACACTGAGGCAGGGATGTGTGGGGGTTTTTTTTATTTTTTTTTATGCTGTTCCTTTTAACTAGTGCATCAAGAATTTTCAACTTTTTTCCTGTTTGCAAGGGACCTAATCTTGGGCAAAGCGTAGTTCTGTTCATTTAAAAAAAAAAAAGTCCAAAAAAACCCACATCCATGCCTCACAAATCTGTGAGGGTTTCTTTTAGGTAAAGTCATGGGTTGAAACCCACTGGTACATGTAATATCCCTGTCAGATACAGTGCAACCTCCTGGTTCTGTGGATGTGGGGCATGGTGGGGTGCGTGCTCTGGGACGTGCTGCTGGGGATGCTGCTGCTCCACGCTGCTAGCTCAGCTTTCTGGAAGGTCCTGTGTGTGCATCTCCAGCATCTTTGTTGCAAAGTGATGATGCTCGCTGCATTGTTCCACAGCAGCCTCTGTTAATGTATGTTGTGTTTTCATGTAAGCATTGTAGTTATTTTTATAGTGCTACATAGATTGTTTTTCCTACTGAGTTTAATCTGTTTCTTTTACTTTTAGGTAAACCACAGATTCAGCTCTCCAGGAAGTCCTAGAAAGGTAAAAACTAAAAATCCTAGATTAGTGCTATCTTTCACTTTTTTCTGAGTCTTTATGTGCTAGTCTGATGGCTTATCCTACTCTATACAGTACAATATACAGCTTATCAATGGTGGGGCGGGGGAAGCAGGGTACCCTGCAAAATCTTTTGGATTCTCATCTCTTAAAAAAACATGTTCAGTAGAAAGGTTCAACCACTTTACATTTTGGCCCTCACTTTTCTTTGGAGTCTTTTCTAATCTTTTCTAACCTTACAGACACTGTTTGCTTATTTTTATTTGCTCTATCTTATAAACACTTTGATTTTGAGAGTTGTTCTAGTGACTCTTTTTAAAAAAAAAAAAAAAAAAAAAAGCGTAATCATTTAATCATTTAAGTTAGCTGGTTTATGCATCTTTGATATCACCAGAACTGCTTGACTAGAAAGCATCTGCTGTGAAACTTGCTTATTCTTAGTCTGCAAAATTCTTAGCAGGAGAGCCACTAGAGCCGTACTTGCTTGTGGTTAAATGTGATTTGGTTTGATGCCCTTAACTGGATGTGGAGTGGGAAAACAGGTACACAAATCCTAGTGGCAGCTCTTTCAGCTGCATGTTCAGAAATTCAGCCCTTAAGTGAAAAATGGTGTACTGTACTCTGCTATCAGTGTATAGTGCTCATATGAATCATTATTCCCTTTCCCTCTAAAATACCAGTTCCATATAGAACTCCTTTATAACTGCTATCACTGTTCACCAGGTAATTCTTTGGTCTGCTTCTCTTCCGTGTTAATTCATGGTAGAATAAGGTGAACAAAATAATAAAAATCCAGGAAGTTGGACTTAGGAGAACATCTCCTATTGCTCTTATTTCTTTTCCCCTCTTGTGTTGTTTTTTTCTGTTTGTTTGTTTGGTTTTTTTCCCCCCCCTCTTGTCTGGGTAACCTTATTCTTTTAGAAAAAGCCGCTGCCAAAATAGAAGGTAAAGTGTTATATAAAAAATAATTCAAGTTAAGATTGTTTTGTTTGTTTCTTTTTTTACTGCAACTGGATGAATGTTATTCCTTTATGGTTTTAACTGTCACGCGCAGAAGTAAATGTAAGTACTGGGAATGTTGGAGTTTAAAGAGCTGTTGTCATCTAATCACGTGGTTACCATTGCTGCATGACTATCTCAACTTTGTCTTCCCTCATATGTGGAAATTCAAGCCTGTCATCTAGTTTTCTGTAGTTTTTTTGTTTGTTTTTCAATACTGAGGTTTCAGAAGTGCACTGACTTTTGCTGTTATGAATTGTATGTTGTCTTCAGAGCTGCTTTCCTTAGCATAGACTTGTCCTGAAGCTGCCACCTTACAAAAAACAAACGTTTTCCAGTCACGTTTATTCCTGAATGTTCCAGGTGGCTGAACTGAGCTCTTGACATTGTGAATGGCCATTGGAGGACACGGTCTGGTACAAGTGTTTTGGCAGGACTGCTGGAACTCAAAATGTAATTAATTTTAAAAATATAGAAAATTTACACTGAACTGCAAAAAGGAAATAGGGGAGGAAAAGGCTGAAGTTGACGCTGCGCTTGCCAATCTCATTTTCCATGTTCAAGCTAGAACATCCTCAAATGCCCTAGGCCTAGCGTAACACATTTAGAAGCAGGACTGTTTTCCAGCTTCTGGGGGCTTGAAAGACCCTCTGTTCTTCTACCTGTGAAAAGGGAGGGAAGAAAGAAGGCCAGAAAACTTTTTCCAAGAGCAGCTGGGTAACTATCTGATTGTATGGAATAAAGCTTTTGAATTGGACAAACTGAATTTAGTTCTTAGCCAGCTGTGCGCTCCCAGAAGGGTTATGTATTCAGTGACTACTGTTTCCATGCTGGCTTGTGCTTATCAGACACCCAACCTGACATCTCTAGAGGGGCAGTGAAATGGAGCCCTGTCCAGCCCACAGTGAATGAGCAGTGAGATTTCAAGGAAAGGGGGAATTGTCCTTTCTACCCTTTCCACTTATCCTATTAGGACTGGCCTTAATCAGTGACAGCAGCTGCCTGGTAACTACTCATAATGGGAGCCAGTGAGCTATCCTGACCATTTTGCTTCCAGCCTTTTTGGGTTTTATATCCCCCACACTGTAAACCTGCATGAGACCTGTGTGATTGCTGAGCTCTGTGTGCAATATTCAGTTCCTATTTTTGTTCCCTTGAAGGCTTAAAGTGTAGTGCATACTTAGAAGTATGCACCCAGATGAAATTACACCAATGGTTGTACTGATCGTATGTCTTCTAATCTGAGACAAATGTTTTCTTTTAAATTTCAACAAAAACAGTCTACATTAACAACCGCTTTGGTTTTAATTCTTGTGATGGAAAAAGATGAATGTTAAAAATAAAGCAATAAAAAAATGAAGCAATTCTGTGGAATCAGATGTTGTGCAAAGAGGAGAAATCATTCTACTAAACTGTATATTTCTAAACTGACAGTCTGCTTTGGAAAATGTAATAGCTTTTCTGCGTCATGATAAAGATGTTCTTTAATGTTGTTCAGAAAGTTATTTCTTATCCCTATGACTTTAACTTGTCATGACTCAAGTAAAATGCTGGGCTCTTGATTGTTTTAAGGGCCTTTAACAAGCTGATGTTTGAGACTAGAGCTTTTTTTCATTACTTAGATTTCATATTTGTGTGGGATGAGAATCGCATGGCAGCATTTTAAAAGTGTAGTTGACTACTTCAGTCTTCTGTGCCAGTTATCTGTCTGGTCAGAACTCTGCTATCAAGGCTTGGAGATTAGAGTTGGCATCTGTAGGCCTTTTTGTTTAAAGATAAATTAATAGGAATAGCTAGGAATAAGGAATGAAACTCCCCTTGCGAAACCGTGAGGCTGAGACTCTGTTGGAAGGCAGTAACGTGACACTCAAGCTGCAAGGCACAACAGGATAGGTGAAAAGCTGCTGGAGGAAAAATGTTTCTTTTGGAAACTGTAGTATAATTAAAAACTGAAAACTGTGTTTACTGATTGAGAAATCTCAATGACAGATTCTGAAAATGGGCAGCACAACTTTTGTTTCTTATGTTTAATAGAATGCTGGATTTGTTGAGGATCCTGTCAGCCTACATGTGCAGAAACTTGACTTGTGGCACCAAAAGAAACATTGGAAAAACAAGTTGGTTTTGAATATATAGCATATTCTTGGTGTTTTTAACTTTTATTTTTTGCTTTATAGTGTCTTACAAATAGAATTTATGCTCATGATGAACTACAGGTGTGAATCTATATCTGAGAAATATTTATCACTCAATGGAAAAATATTAGACATCAGTTTTGATTCTTCAGCTCGTGTGTATAAAGTAGCCTTTTGCATATTACAAATTCTTATCTAAATCAGGTGCACGTAAGAATTGGGTAGGTAGGTGACTACTGCAGTGTGTCAGATTGCACCGCAAGAGAGTATTTTGTAACTATGACTAAAAATATCAGAAGTGGGTTTTGCAATTAAACTTATGTCTACTGGACATACTGTCTACTCTAGCTAGGAATCTATTGTACTTTATTCTTTTTAGAACAATTTCACAAATATATAAATCACAATAATGGTTCTGAGCAAGATGGATTGTTCAGTCAATTTTTAGTTAAATATGCCTTGCCTTACTGTAGGCAAACTAGGCTAATAAAATACTATATAGAAGTGAAAATGGAAAAAAAAAAAAAAAAAAAGCCTTAGTTAAATACAACATAAGCAGGACTAATAGTGACTAGTGGCAAAATTGGTGATCAATAAAACCCTACTATTTTTGTTCTTTTAGTATCATTGATCTGCATATTTTGTATTTGCTACTTTTTTTCAAGTTAATAGTTGATTTACAGTGTAAGAACTTTAAAAAAAAAAAAAAAAAAAGAAGGAAAAAAAAAAGTTTCATGCTTGATGGATTTCAGCCTGAATGTATTTCTAAATATTGTTTCCTCGGGAAGAAAAAAGCACTTGCAGAGGAGCTTGTATAAGTGTTATTAGACTTGAAATGTGCTAACTACAGCTTTGAATTTCTCTCATCTGACCACTGAAAAAGTCTGTATTTCTTAATGGAGCAGCTTTATTTGCAAGCTGCCAGGAAGGAGGAATGGGTACCAGACATTCTCTTTGCTGGCTTCTGAAGGAGCAGGCGAAAACACTGCCTGGGCAGAAAATGACAAGGCCTCTGGGCTTGCCTCCAAACTGCCATTATGCGATTGCTTTGTTATATGTGGCCAGCACCTGTTGGAAGAGGGGTGATAAATGAATCCTCAGTTTGAGCAACGGCTGCTCGCAGAAACAGTCAGCTAAGGACAAGGAAAACTCACTCGAGCAACCCTTGCGTATGTGTGCAGCGAAGGGAAGACGTAAGGAAGCAAGTGAAGTGTGCTCAGTTGAGGAGCCGGTCACTCTGACGGTGTTCTTTGTTCATCATGAAATGCTGATGACTTTGTACATCTTGTGTGCACTGCTAGCAGCAGAACTTCCTGGCTTCTTCAGAGCAGGAGACTGAATTCTTCTGTCTAGATCCTGTCTAAACGAGTGTGATTTGTTTGGAGAAGTGACTTTAATTTTGAGTTTTTTTTTTTTTTTCACTTAAAGCAAAAGGATTGCTTCAGTTTCAACTATCGCTTTGAAAATGTCAAGATAAAGGTGCAAAATAAGATATCAATCAGAAAAAATCAGAGAAATCAAAGGAGCATGCCCCAGAGGGGATGAAGAGAAGGATAAACCAAAAAGATTGGAGCCTGGATATGTTAAATATAGGGTAAAAAGAACAGGTTAGGCCATTAGGAACTAATCCTAGGAAGAGCAACTATTGCAACTATTAAGTTGGTATTGAGAAGGAGCAAATTAAGTAGCATACTAGGCTAGAAAGTGAGAAAGGAAGTACGGAGAAATGGTACAAGACAGTTGCTAGCTGCATGTGCGAGAACAAATCAACTGTGATGCTATGTGGAAAAATATTGAGACTGTCTCACAGGTACTGCTGTGCTGGGGAAGAACAAGTCTGAAGGGGAGGTCTTGGATCTGTCAAAATGCCAAGGAAGTGGAGGGGGAGACTCAGTGGGGGGTCACAAGCAGCTTTCCAGGAGTGAGGAGTGGGAAGAGCGCTGCAAGGGAACCAGAACCCTGGGCAGAGAGGCTGGTGTGTGTGACCCACGTGATACGTGGAGGGAGCTGATTCCTCTACAGGAGGTAAATAGAAGATGCAGATGAAAATGGAGGGATTCTGTTTAAAATCAGCTGAGTGGATGTGTCAAGCGAAGGAGCCTTTTGCAGAAATTGGAAAGAGGTAAATGAAAGGATGGAAAAGAATGGCAGATAACACCACCTAAAAGTGTTAAGACTGTGACTCTTTATAATATAATTGGATAATTGTAGTAAAGTGAAATCATGTTTTCATAATTCCAATGTAATTCCCTTATCTGTTTGGCATATAAAATTAACAGATTTATAAGCTGTCATATAAAGTGAGCGCTGTTCTCATTGATCTTTAAATTGTGAGAAACAGTCCCAGCTGTAACTGCCACAATTCTGTTTGTAGACAAAAATCATTAGACAATAGAGTTCTCCAGGTGCCTGCATGCTGTGTACAGTGCATATAGGAAACTTGAACTTCAGCCTGAAGTTTTTCCTAAACCTGTGTTAATGATGATGTCACCATGAAGCACTTAAGACCTATCCTAGAATTTCATAATCAAATAAGCTTGCTTGCTCAGCCATTAAAACTGAAAGTTGGCTTTCTAAGTAGAACATTTCTGAATAATGGCCATCCTGACTTACTTGCATGGTAGGATAATGAAATTTAAACTGCTTTTCTGTCTATTAATATTGTAAAAATAGAGGTTGAAACTTGCTCTGAAGGCTTGAGGGCTTTGCTAGCAAGTACTGAGGAAGGTGAGAAGTAAAAGCAAAATTGTCTTAAGGTCAAAGTCAAAGCACTCAGTATTTTGTCCCTGGTGTTCTCCTGAGAGTGGAAAAGTAGATCTAAACAAAACCTTTAACCAAAGTTTTTGCTTAATGACTATGGTTTTGTGGGGATTTTTGTTTTAGTCATAACAAGTAAAAATATTACTTATTAATATCTGTTAATATCTGTATATCCCTTTTTATGCTCTGTGGTGGTTTCAGGTGTTGACAGAAAGAAAGAGCTTTTTTTCTCTAAGAAACTTAGCTATCAGGGCTCATCTATTTTGGGCTTGCAATACTGATGAACTAGGTAATTTCCTGTATTTAAAATTTTTAGGAAAACTTCCTCTTTGAGGGGATTATCTTTTAAGTTGACTAAATTTATTTTAATATGCAGAGTTAAACTGCCTCTGTCGAAGAATGTTTATAGTAGTGGAAATTGCAAATGTGAATTAAAAATGAGAAGATTAGGCAGTTTAACTGTTTTGTCTTTGCAGATCTAATTAAGTTGAAACCAGTGCCAGCATGCTGCTTTATGCTCTCACCTGTGTTACTGCCACCTCTCAGTTACTGTTTAACAAAATTTGACTGGAAGTTATAGGAACCCTTGTCCTGGATGCCCTTGTGACTTCTACCTGCCATGGGAAATGATTCTAAATGTCATAAAAATCTGTCTGGGGACTAGAGGGGAGCAGACCCCTCCAAAATTTCCAGTACCTGGATTCTGTTTTTTGACCAAGGAGGCACAGAATAACTGATTTGAGTTTTGCCTTGAAAGTGAGTGTTTTGAGAGCAGGATATGTTCAAGTGTAGACTACTTGTTTCTAATAGCTTGGCAAAATTAACATATCCAGTGAGCCTTCCAATCCCATGACTCATGTAATACCATAGCTACAAGCTGTGCAAGATCTGAATGATTACAAATTCTTCCTTTATGTCTTATGCAGCCTGGCTCATGATTCCAGAAAGCCTCAGTTAATTTTCCTTTCTACTTCGCTTCACTTAAGTTAGGAATTTCTAAAGCATTGCAGTTTAAATAAAAAAAAAAAATAAAAAAAAAAAAAATAAAAAAAAAGCCTAGATCTGGAAGTCTAGGCCTTAAGTGCATGCTAAGTATAGCTTTGCATGTGTAAGCTTTATATGCCATAATGACCAAGTACATTTGTCTTAACTGTTTCAATAGGTGCTTCTTTCTCCTGCTCATCCTCAAGTTCATGAGAAGAATAGCGAACTTCTTGGTAATATTCTACCAATTTGAGGCACTTTTTTTTCTTCTTTTCTTTCCAAACAGAAAGGAAGTTAGGAAACCCTATGGAAATAAAATGAGGGACTAAATGAATGCCAATTCTTGTCCAAGGACACGCCTCTGAAGAGAATGGCAGTACTGGTTAGAATAACTTTAATGTCCTTAAGTTAGTACATACTTGATTATGATTCTAAGGGCAAGTGTTAGAATTAAAATAACAAAACCACATGGTCTATGCAGTGTTTTTATGCAGTGTTTTTTATGTTTGTTCTAGGATGGTGTTTTGTAGACGCAACTTCAAAGCCAAAATGAACAAGAAGCGATGTTTAACTGTTCACTTCTCCCTCCAAAATAGTGTTTCACTGGCATAGCATCTTAAAACAGGTCATGAATTTCAGGGCTTTAAGCATGAAGTGTGAGAAACTTCATGTCCCATTTAAGGAAAGAGATACTATCTTTCTGTTAATGTGATTTGTACAGGTAGTGGGGATATTATGGATTTCTAGAGTTTGGTTAACTTTGAAGAATATTTTCTTCGTTCTTTCCCTTTTACTTTCTTCACTCTTTACTGAAAAGATAACCTTGAAGAATGTAGAATAGGAGAGGACGGTTTTGGAGCTTGCGGTTGGTGTGAATGTGGAAGTTGAGCACTTCTAATACTTCATGTTGTACCTGGTTGTGTTTTAGATTTAATGCTAAGTGTTACCTTCAGTTGCCATGGCATCAATTAGGAGACCACATGAATTAATTATTTGAATTCTAAAGCTTTTTCTGCTCTCTTTTTAAAGAGTTGAAAATATCCTTTTCTTTTGAAGCTATTCTTTAAAATTGCCTCTTGGCTAAAACTGAAAAGCTGTGCAGTATATTCTGCTATGCGAGAATGGATTTGTAATTACAGAAACTGGACAAGAACAGAGTGTACATCTATATTTTTCTTCTGTTTTTTTTTTGTGGATCTTAACATAAGACATAATTTACTGGCATGATTTGGGCTTGATGATCTTGAAGGTCTTTTCTAACCGTAATGATTCTATGATTAAAATCTTTTTAATGTTTTATATGTACAGCTGTATACTGTGATCTAATGTAGATTAATACACTGTGCAAAGGAACTCAATTTTGATTAAATCTGAGGAAGCAAATATTTGACAAATTTCTGCATCTGAAAGATGCTCCTTACGAGTTGTACACAAATTGTTTTCACAACTTCAAATGAAAACACAGCTTTTAGTAGGCCTTAGCCCAGGACAACTTAAGAGATGCTGACAATATTATTAAATTTCTGGTTTTGTAGAGGAAATTCTATCTGGTAAGTGCACTGCATATTGCCGTGTTGGGAAAAGATGAAATTCTGCATTACTGCTCCTTACATGAGAGAAAAAATACAGCAAATATTTGTTGCGGTTTAGGCTGAAAATCTCTGGGCCATTTGAAACCATGGGCGCAGTGCTATAAAGAAAATAAATATAACAATCTTTCTCTTTTTCCTGGCTGATCAAATGTAATGTGTTTCCCTGTTTAACCTCTCTCCACTCTGCTCTCCCTTTCTTATCCATTATCTGTGAATTTATTCCTGGCCACATATCTATCTTCTAATGAGAGAAATCTAATCATGGTCAGCATGCAGGCTGAATATAAATAGGTTATTGCTTGTTATCTGGCGCTCGGTGAAGTCATTATGGCTATCATTTCACCTATTTTGTATGTCTTGTGTCTGGCCAAAAAGAATATTGCTTTTGTTTTGGGAGATTTAAAAGATTTGTTTTTCCATGAAAACAGCTTCACTTTCATTTTACTCTTTCCTAAAACATGGAGAGGAAGACAGATACTGAGAGAAATGAGAACAGAAGCATCTTCCCCTTCTGCTTTACTTCCCTCTCCTTGCTCCCAAACATCTTTTCTTGATGGTATTTTCATCAGAGTTGAAAAAGCTGAAATACTTCAAAGAGAAGTTTCTTCTAGGAGGGAACAGTTTGTAATTTGATTGCTTGTAGAAGCTGGTCAACCTTAGGAAGAAGATATAGTGTAGGCTATCTGTACAGTAATGAACACGTGTACACAGATTTATGGTCTATAATGCTGCGGTTACTGTTACAATATGGACTAGATCTTATCTGGATGTCACAGGGTGTTATTTTTCCCCTTCTTTCAAAAGCACCTAGGCAGGTGACACTTCAAAAAAAAAAAAAAAAAAAAGTTTTCTTTGGGTTGTTAGCTTTCTTGTTTCAATTAGATGCTGTCAGTGAAAAGAGGTACTATCTACTCATTGAGTTTCAGATGATGGTTTATGTATTTGTGTTTTAAGTGTACTGCTTATCCAAGCACTCTTGGATATGCTTACTTGGGGCAACTTAGTTAAAGTTTTGGAGGAAGTATCCCATATAATGCAGGGTAATGGTTTAAAGATTTGTGTTGCAGATATAATTGTTAACTTAATGACTGATTGCCCTAACTTTAAAAGGCAAATAGTCACAAATATTCCTCACAGGCAGATCTGCTCCAAACTTACAAGCCTGTTACCCTCTTGAGAAGACAACTGCTCTGCTTAAGCCCACTGTGGTGTTGTCACCAGGAAAATTTAGATGACTGTCCAGACAGAAGAACTGGCAGCCTGAGGCCTTTGGATCAATGCTGAAGCTGGGCTGTTCAGCTCCTCAGTGAATTGTAAGATTATGAATCATGTGTCATCAAGGCTGTCCACTAGCTTGACCAAATGGGCAAACAGTATTTTTCCCCTTGCAATTGCCAAAACAAGCACTCTTTGGGGGAATAAAGAGGTTGATTATCCTTCCATTGTCCCCCACTTGTGTCCAGCTGCCATCAGGCTGGGTCTCATGCCCACCTACCAGGGATGTGCTATTGAAGGGCACTGCTGGCAGCTAAGCAATTTAGTGACCCTCTGGGGCCACATGGCTGAGCTGGCCACCCTGAGGGCTGACCCTGAAGAGCTGCAGCCGGGCAGGGCCCTGCTGCTGTGCCCGCGGTGAAACCCGGCCCTGGGAAGGGGCACCGCCTCTGCCTCTCCTTCTTGCACAGGAATGCACTGTGTGCTGGGAAATCCCAAGCAGCTCAGTTTGGCAGGCAAACTTGCAAATCCTGCCATAGTTTCTGACATAAGGGGATATTGAAAGATGTACCTAAAGTATTACTTGGACCGTGGGCCTTCTTTCACTTCCTGCCTGTTGCCTTAGCTTTTAATGGGGTGTTGAGGTGCAAGAACCCCTTTTGCACTCATCATGCACTTACACGGGCGTTATGGGACTCTGCAGTGTTAGTGAACTAGCTGCAAGGTGCAGTGTGTGGTGTTTTTTTTTTTTTTTATTTCTATTTCTGTAGATGGTTGAAACTCTGAAATAATATATGAAGCCATGAGTTGGACATACCTTTAAAATACAGACTTGATGATCTTGAAGGTCTTTTCCAGCCATTATGTTTCTGAAATGAGTTTGTATCCACTAAAATCACATAATGTTTGAAATCTGGCAGATTATTCTTTTAAAACTATTTAAATGTAGGAAGATAAAAATGCAGATTCTAATACTTATTATAATGCATTTTGTTATACGTTCTTGAAACTTAGAGAAACTCTCTGAATTTTAATGTGTTGGTAGTGTGTGCAGCACTAATGCAAGACCAAGCATGGTAGGGATAATGGAGTTAAGTGCCCTACTAGTGTGCTTCCCATCTGGACAGGAGAATCCTATTCTGGAGTGTCCTAGTTAACTTTAGCAGCGAGTTAACTGCTCTAGCTAATCTCATTATGTTATCTGAAACTTTTATTGTGTTAAAGAAAGTGTAGACATTTGGAGTGGACCAGAATTCAAGAGATTAGAAGAAGAAATATATAATACTGCTGCATGTTCTTGAATGTTCAATATATTTGCTTTATTTTTAGACTATTTCTGCCAGTTTGCTATCCATCCAGTACTATGCTTCAAAGAACTCATATAAAGCTGTATTTTTTAAAAAATTCTGCAGAATATTAAGGGTACGAAATCAAAACCAGAATCCATAAAGTATCCTATAGCAGGTGCCTAGGAACCCATGTGCAAACAGGGTTAGTTGACAGTTTGTACTAGCTAACAAATTCTGTGCCATTTTTGTGGTATGACTTTGTTCTTTGTCTAGCTTTTCAATTGTAATGAACAGGAATTCTTATAAACCTCATTTGGTAAGTGATGGTTCGCAGGAAAATCATTTCCTTCCCTCAAGGGAATGAGGGAAGGAATTTAATCTCTTAGCTTTGCCTCTTAGAGAGCAACTTCCTAGCTACTCTGGGCTTCACTCCCAGACTCCCTTCAGCCTCATCCTTGAGGGATATGTTTGTCCTCAAGGAGATTAACTTCATTTAGCTAACATATGTTAAAATAACTGAAGACATGACAGCTTGCTTTTGATTCATGTTCGTATCTGATGTTCAGCCCTGGATTTCAAGGCACTATTTGATTTGCTAACTTGAATTCAAACCTTGGATTGCCTCTTCCTTGTTAATTTATTTTAAATGCCTACCTAGGGTATTCATTTTAAATGACCTACCTAAAGTCAGAGTGCACCTTTTTTCAATGTGGCTGTTTTTCCTCCTGAAAGAGTAGTTTCCTGCTTTCCTGTCAATGCTGGAAAGTTTGCTGCTGCCACTGAGAGCTTAATTGGAAGACTGCCCTTCCTTATGTGTCTAGTTCACTTCTACTTCTACCCTACCATTCTGCTTCTGTCTCGAATAGATGCCATTTGAAAGGAAGAGAGAAATTGTTGCGGGCCAGTGCCAGCCTGTAACACGTTTAGACCTGAAAATCTTTAGTTTGATGGCTCAGTATGTAGTGAACAGACACAATTCCTCGATAGTGAACACCACTATTACCAGTTTTCAGACTTGATGCTTTTTTGGGAGTTCTTCTCTTGGCATGGGCTAAAAGACCACTACCCACACACACCTTTGCAGGCAGCAGCTCATCAGCACATATGCTTTGGGTTTTCATTAGACTAAAATTAATGAAGCTGGTAACAGAAATATTTAAATTATCATGTACTTTGAGTAAAAATTTAAATTAAAATAATAAAATGGCTATTAAAATGAAGACAGATTGACGGCAACAGGTTTTGCCTTTTATGTCTTTATAAAATGCTTTCTTTTCACATTTGGAAGGGCAATATAAATTGTATACAGGCTAAAGGGGGTATAGTAATTCTAGATGTGTAGTGGTGTTGAAGTCTTTTTTTTTTTTCTTTTAGAAGAAAGATCCTATTTGCCTTCTATTTTCTGAGCAGGTACTATTTCTAGCTAGGTAGTACTTTTTAAGCTTGAATCTTGACATATAATACAGGCAACTGCATGAAATACTGCGAAAGGAGTATTAGGCAGTCCATCTGAAAAGTGGTCTTAAGCTAAAACATAGTTTTCCAGAAGCTTTTACTGAACTGAGTTTATACTTTTTTTACTCAAAGGACAAGCTGCTCATGTCTCTACTCTGCTTTCTCCACATTCTTTTAGTCCTGTAGATTGGAAAGTTGTTTGAATATTTGGGTTGTTTAGGAAAGAATTCAGTCTACGGTTCTTCTCTAAAGCTTTGCGCACAGTTAGAAAACTGGTTGCCAATAACAAGTTGTGTACCCCTTGCTTCTTGCATGCGAGTCATTTTAATTTATAAATAGAACCGTACTGATAGACTGAACTTGGCCTACACTGTTGTCCTCTTATGCGAGTTACTTTGAGTTAAAAATAGAACTGTCCTAGTAGATATGTATCAGTGAGGCTGTGAAAGTTCACTTCTGGACTCTACTGTAAGTAAGCAGTAAGCTGCAGGGAGCAGCATGACTGTTCTCATCCATAGGCTGAAGAGTTTTAAAGCACAACAATATAAATGGGGATTTTTCAAGGAGCCAGGCCATTGCCAAGCATGACACTTGGCTCTACTGTTCCCTTGTAGCTGATCAACACATACCTAAAATGCCCACGTGCACTTCCACCAAAAAGCAACTTTTGTGAACACTCTAACCTTGCATGTGGAAGTTCTGTTTAATCTGGATTACAGAGATTGTTTTTAGGAATGTCTCGCAGTTAGTGCCCTCTTCATTGTAGCATATTTAAATGAGGCTAGATTCTGGCAGTTTCTTCAGTAATTTAATGTAATTTTGCATTTAACTGTCTCATGTTGTTTATTTAACTCCTAGAGTTGGCTTTTAAAAGTGTAACTCTTCCTACATTTCTATTTTTCAGAAATATATATATTTTTAATGGGTAGCACTTTAAGATGCCTTTAATGTGTGTAGCTCTTTAATTTTCCAGGCAGTCCTGAGTTGATTTTTCTCTCCTTCTGTTCAGTTACCTCAGGCACATAAATACATAGATTTGCACAGAATCTGCTAAAAGCCTGGGTATGGAAGAGAAGTTAGCTTTAATCATTTCTTCAGTATAATTTTAGAAGCAGACTGGTGTCAGCCCTCCCTTGATTAGGAGCTTTAGCACCCAGGATGATTTCTGTGGGCTCTCAGAGGAAGCAAGTCAAAAGTCATGACTCTTAAGATTTTTATTTTTTTAAACCTTTCCTAGGAAACTGTTATTGCTGATGCATGCTTTAAGTACATTTCTATCCATTACTTCACTTCTTGTTCTGCTGTCATAGTAGCTTTGCCTGGAGAAAATGAACTNTTTTTTTTTTTTTTTTTTTTTTTTTTTTTTTTTTTTTTTGTAGGCAGAAAACAAAGCAGAATTCATGGAAAGGGCTTAGGTTTTGAAGTACGATCACTTCAAATGGAAGAAGATACATTGTCTTTCTCAGAAAAGTCACTATGCTTAGGTGGAGAATAAGAGAAGTGTGATTTCCCTATCTCTGAGTGTCCTGTGGCTGTAAAATTAATCTATTTCTTATTTTACTCCCTGTTCAAAACAAATTTTTGCAAAGCTGAAAAAAGGTGAAAGAGAACACTGGGGACTTGGATACTGAGGTTACAGAAATAATTAAGAAATAAGTCCCTTGTAAGTTAGGAGGAGAGTATGAGAATCCTAAACATGTCAGTGTATTTTTATCAAAGCTTTAATTTCTTTTCAGAAAACACACTTGAATTATCCTGAACTCTACCTATTCTGCCCACCTAGTTTGTACCTAGCAGGAAGCCAGTGTTGTCCAAGGGGAGGACCGCATGCTAAAGCAGTTGTCACGGCAAGAGGATGGCGAGCTGCTCATGCTGGGGCAGAAGGAGGTTGCGCCTGAGCATTGTTCTACCTACTGTCAACCAGCAGAGAGCACTTGAGTTTGTAACATGGCATCTGTGAAAAACGTGAAATTGGGAGAGGCTGAGGATTTTCTTTAAGACAGCCATTAAAAGCAAACTGCCTGTGAAAATTAAATCCTTGGGTTTGTGCTTTATCAAGACTTTTTTTGACACTTTGTTCAAATGATTTATTTTGGAAGCATAAATTTTATTGTACATGGGTTTCAAGAGAAGATGATTTGAGGTAAATCTTGTCGGGGGGGCTCTTCATAGTGTTGATTTGAGCTCTGCAGCATATGAAGCAGTTTGTCAAAATATCCGTCATACCAGGCTGCAGTGGATTATCTGCCTGGTTCGGAGGCAGAGGGTCGGATGATGTTGGTCCGTGGCCATTGCACTCTGTAAGCACAAGGACTTGTTGCTGACACGGAGGAAGCAGCCTCCATGTGATGGTGCTGTTGTGGTTGCTTGCTGAAATTAGTTTCTAGATGATACAAGGAGGAAGCTTGGAGGCGAGCAGCAGTACAAAGCAGTGCCTTTTTTTTTTTTTTTTTTTTTTTTTTCTGTTCATATATTGATCACCATGAGGATTTCTGTGCTCTTGAAAGGAGCTGGAGGGTTAGAGGTAAAGAATCTGGGAGCAAAAGAGGTCTCATTTTAACTCAAAAAAACAAGGCAGCCCTGTGTTAATGGGAGACTGCCTGTCAAAACGTGGCACTGCTGATATGACCAGGGTTCTCGGAAACGTGCAAACAAAGTGTGTTGCTGCCTGGCCTCGCAGGCACAAACGCAGCCTGGTGCAGGGTGCCTGCCGCCTTCCCCGCACCCCCGTGACGGCTGTCGTGGCGGGGACCGCAAGAGGTGCCCCATGTTAAATGCCATATTGGCATAACTTGGATGCCTCGGATGCCTGTTGTCATGGCTGTTGCGTGATGTGGGGTTATCTGTAATGCCACTGAAGGGGCTCTATGGGGAGAGGATTTTTCTAAGCCAATCTGTGTTCCTTTTTCCCTCCTCCGTGAGACTTGCGCAGAACTAGCCAAAGCATTTGCTGGTGTAGGTCAGCAGCATGTGGAAACATGATCTGAAACCTGCCAGAGCGCCGTGCACATGCATGAGGCACGTAAGGCTTCTGTGGAAGCGCTGCCCTCGCGGGGAGAGCATGCAAATCCTGTCAGAGGAGCAGGCACACGAGGGAGGAGCGAGCTGCTACAGGCAGGAATAGTTGTAAATACGGGTTTTGCTGAAATATTGCTGCTGCTTTTATGAGATGAATAATTAATGTTATAAACCTTACTGTTCAGAGTGGCAATTTGCGGGTCTTTTGGATGAGGCTAGGGAGCTGTCAGAAACGTAAACATCTCATCTAGCAATTTCTTGAGCAGCATGTTGTGCCTTTTATTGTCTGAATCTGCCTGGGAGTGGCTTTAAGATCCAGTAACCTGATCTTTTATCACTCTTGGAGGCTTCCTTTTCTGGTATGCCCTGATGCATTCAACACATGTCGGTATTGTACCCGACCAGCCATCGAAGCGATTCAGGCTCTGTGTCTCCGTCTGCAAGAAACAGCAAATCATCCACAAGTGAAAGCTGCTAGCACTTGTCAGTCGGCTGCAGCTCATTTCTGCGTGGCTCATCAACCCCATTTGAGAGACTGGGAATGCTCTGCATGACCAAGCCGGAAAGTGCTGTTCAGATCTCCTCTCAGGAATAAAGACTCGTTAAAAATGAAAGAAGAAAACGTTTCCTCTTTTCTTTAGAGGCACCGGGGACTGACTGATGGGAAGAACACCCAGTTTCTCGGAGGAAAACAGCAAGGCTGTGAGCGATTCAAGTCTGTGCAGGAGGAGCAGAGACTGCCTTTGAACAGCAGTTATTCTGTTACTTGTCTGAGAAACGTCAGCAGATGGACTTTGCTTTCCAAGCCGTGAATATTTGCAGTGGCTTTGGATGTTGGAATACAAGCAGTGATCTCTCTCATTCCCCTTTCCCTGTATATTTATCTGCTGAAGAATGAGTGAGGAAGCAAAGGAGAAAAATGCTAAACCAACTCACAGGAAAAAGAAGGGAAAAAAGGTAACTCCCTGTTATAGAGTCTGCTGTAATGGCTTTCAGTCATCTTGTATCTGAGGAGTTTGCTGCTGGGTGTGGAGTGGTTTTGCTTGCATCTTTTCTTTAGAAGAAGGATGGTGGTAGAATCGGGATGGTTTTGTTTATGCTAGATGCCCATGGGTGTGTTCTTTGCTAGAATCGGTAATAACATCAACTTGGTAGTTCTACATTATTTAAATATTCCAGTGTTTAAATACACTGATATAAAATTGTAATGTGGCTGTAGTAGTCACAGTGATATTTCAAACACAATGTTTAGGAGTAAATGGATATCTAAATGAAGCTTTTCTTTGAGAGACTGATAATCAACATGTGCTCTTGTAAATTAAGATTAGTGATATTGCTGAGATATAAGCAAGATTTGGGAAAGGCTGTTATTAAAATGCACGGGTTTTAATTGGAAGCCCCTTCAGTCAGCTTCATATTGGGAATTTGAAATTTTGTGTTGAATTTTATTCCAGTGTTTAATTCCAGTTTCTGTGGAGCTAATCTTTGTCATGGTTTATCTTTTGCTTGAGAGTGTACTTAGAAAGATGAATTTGCTGGATCGTAACCTTCTCTGTTGCAATTTTGTTTTCCTGATATCCATGCAACTTCCCCCCTTCCTTATTGAAACATAATTTTCATGTGTGTACGCTCAAAGCCTAACTGGGGGGGGGAATGCTTAAATTTATTCCTCATATTTAAATAGTATATTAATTTATAATGTGAGTCTCTTCAACTACTGTAGAAAGACATCTGAAAGGCTTCTTGAAGAGAATAACTTGAGAATCCCACCCTTTCTGAGCATGTTCACGTCTTGCCCTATGGAAGTGTATGACAGCCTTATAGTTCATCCATTTCCTTAGTGGACGTATTTAATAAAGAATTTTGAAAAAGCAAATTAAAATGAACTAGTCCCTCTGTCCTCACAGAAATGGAGAGCAGCTTTGGAAGGGAACAGGGTGGGGAAAAATATCATCAAAATCACTTTTAATGGCAAATTAGGCTATCTCCCTGACTTACAAAATGCTTCTGTCAAGCATGACATGTTGCCTCAGGGAGAGAGGGGAAATGTGCGAATAAATTGAGGTGGATTTGAAATTTGGAACATGTTAATATTTTTCTTCTATTATGTATATTTTTATGGCTCTCAACAATCTATCTACAGCTTTATAGTAGACAGCAAATTTTATGCCTTAATCTTGTGGAGACTTAAGCTTGTGTATCCATCTGTGCCTTGTAGAGGACCAACCCAACAGCCGGCAGGGCAGCGCCGGTGGGCGCGAGTTAGGCCAGGCTTGGCCCGCTGGTGCCCCCCCCACAGCGTGGGGGAGCTGTCCTGCCCGGGGGCTGCAGGGTGCCACTGTGGGGGCCAAAGCTCCTGCTGGGGTCTGCGATCGGGTGTCCTTGCTCTCGGGGGCTGTCGGGCACCTCCCCACCTGCACGTGGCTGTGGGCGCAGCGCATGGCTGCTGAGACCGTGGCAAAGCCAAGATGCCTGCTGAGGGCTGTAGCCAATGCCGCTGCATGGCTGCTAACGGGTGCCTCTCCCTGGGGAGAGCTGAGAGCTTTGCAAACCTGCCGAGAGCATCGTCCCTGCTCTGGCTTCCTCTTCGAATCAGAGGCTGCTGTGGCCGGGCTCTGCCGGCTGAGCCTTAGGCCTGTCCCTCGCGCTGCGCATCGAGGCTCTTTGCACATCAGTGCTAAGCACCAGCCTGCGGCCAGGCTGGCTCCGCCGGGAAGGCAACTGTGTTTTTCTTGTCTCTCTTGAATAAAAAGCTGACATTTTTCTGGTTTGGGTGATTTTTTTTTTTTTTTTTGCCTGGTTTTCACAATGTGCTGGCTGCGCAAAGCTTAAATGTATTGATTTGAATCAGGAAAGGATGGATCTCTCAATGGCCTATAGCCTGAGAAGCACTTAGTTAATTTGGGAATGCTCTCCAAGAAGAATGGGGAACAAATGATGTGGGTTTGGCTTAAAGCTCCTGGGCTGAGTGAAGCTTAACTGGGCCTGGGATTCCAGTGAGTTACACACCACCTGTCCCACCTAATGGCACACATCCCAAAACGGGCATTTCCATGGCCTCCTCCATGTTCTCTGGATGGTTCCTTTCCTGGCAACTGTGCTTTCTCCATATTTAGCTTTTCCTTTGCCTCCTGTCCCGTTTATCTTCAGACCTGAGTTGTGGAAAGACTTCCTTCCTTCTACTCTTTGACCACTCAGGTATTTGTTCAGATCCCCTGCCCCTTCACTGGCTCTGAGTGTTGTTTTTTTTTTTTTTTTTTTTTCCCCCTTTTTTTTGTTAATATAATTTCTGAGCAAATCAGCAGGGGATTAAATGTACAGAAAGAGCAGGAGGACAGTAATGGAAAGCTGTTTGCTACAGAAAAATCATGTCCAGAGGAGTGTTCTGAACTTGCACAGAATTACAATCAGTAGGGTGTACCTGAAAAGGGCTCTTAATCTGGCACCCAGTCGCTCGCTTTGGGGCATGCGTTCATGGGATATCTGTGCCTTTAAAACAGATTGACAAGAGCAGAATGTTTTCTTTGAGTATGTTAAAAATCTCAATTTAGCGAATGAATTGGGAGATGCTACAGATTTATTCTGAAGGATGGACAGCTTAGATGAAAGCGGAGCATACTGTATTTAGCACTATCATATTAAGGTGGGGAATTGGCTTTCAAAGGGAAATGGAGGTGCTGCATCATTATTTGTTGCTAAGGCTATAATGAAGATTAGTTCTGGTGGAATAGCAAGCCTAAGGAGTTTAGGCTTCTCCAGCAGAGCCTACTGCTCAGTGAGCTGAGCTTCAATTGTGCTGCAGTTTTCATCCGTGCTTGTATATTCTCAGTGTTTGAAAATGTCAAATTAAAACCAGTGGCTTTATGGAGTGCCCTTATTGTATATGTTTGTTATTGCTTTTCAGTAAATCTACGAATCTCTGCGCGTGGAACTCTATTGTTATTACAGGTGTAAATTTCATTTTTTTTTTTTTAAACAAATACGCCTTTTCTACTAGAATGAAATAGGCCATAACAAGTTGGTGGGTATCTGAAAATAATCAGAAAATTAATAAGAAATAAATTGATCAAAGATTCCTATATTATAATATATTTCATTATTTTTACAGATACTTGCTAGACACCAGTTATTCCTGGATAGCAGGAAACTTGGTATTAAATTCCCATTGTGAGAACTTTAATGGAAACATATATTTTCCTTTTTCTCCCCCTTCTTTTGGATGGAAGCTGCGCAATGAACGATGACGATGCATCTCCCTAGGTGCATGGAGCATAATCAGCAATGGAGATTACTGATAGAAAAGTATAAAAAAAAATGCATAAATCATTCTCGTGTCAAGCTCCTAATCTGATGCTAGAGTAGTCTCTGGAAAAATCGTGGTTAAAGTTGACCCTATGATTGTGATTTTAAACCTTGACAGGGTTTATCCTATGATGAAAATTTAATTCACTAATGATATCAACACTTTTTTCCTGTAACTTTCAGAATCTACTTGTTGGACTTTAATGTTTTTGTGCTACTTTAAGAACCCTGAGCTTCTGGAAGATTCTCTGTGCTTGTATGTACAAATAAGAGTCCAAAAGGACTGGAGCACAGAAAAACAATTTTGATTTGTTATGACTGTTTTTAACTGCATGTTTTATTAAGGCTTTAAGATTCTACTCCTCCAAATCAAAAGTACTTATGTTCTTTTGCCATTCTAAAATTTATTGATCTACCCCAGAAAATGGCGATGTACAGATTTGTCACCTTTGCAAGAATCATTCTGTTGTGTTATTATCGGGCTTGAATAAAATAAATATGATGGCAAATTAAGTATCCTGTTTTGAAATGATTTATATAGATCATTTTCCCTTAAAAAAAAAAAAAAAAAAAAAACATTCTAGGTGACACTTGTTTGGTGCTAGTATTAGTCAACAGCTCATGTCTAGTGTTGACTAATATTTCTAATGTTGTTAAATGAGATGACTTTGTAACATCTCCATAGAAAATGACACAAGAAGGGACATTGTTATGGATTTTGTATTGTAATCTTTGCTGTAAGTGACAGCTTGTAGCCAGAAGTGACTCTGTGAGTCCTTCCATTTGCTGTTAAATTGAATCTCTCATAGCGACGTAAGAGAACAGATTCTGCTGTACTAATGCACTAAATAGGATTCGGACTGATTTTGTGACAAATGTTTTGGGACCATGCCCTGTTTGCCTTTTTCTTCCTGTGTTGGAAATCTAAATTTTTTAAGCATGCTTAATTTTATAGTGGAAAACAGAGAACATAAAACTTGAGGGAGAATCTTGGCTCCTGTGGCATGCTTCATTCTGGGGTTTAAAGCTCTTTCCAGAAAGTTCAGGTGTGAATAGTCTTTCACCTACTGAAGAATGGATCTAGGAAGTATAAGTAGTGCAGCTGTACTGAAGTGAATTAGTTGATTTTTCTATCTCATATTTATTTTATGGTAAACTGCACAACTAGTGATTAAAATATGGTGGAAACAAACATGTTCAGGGAAATGGAAAACGTGTTCCCTTTCAGTGGTTTAAATGGGAGCAGTCTACCATAGGCTGCTCTGGCACAAGCCTTTGCAGGTGAGTAAGGGTGCTGTAAAGAGGAGCCAGTATCGAGCTGCATTCCCAGAAAGGGGACTGTCAGGGCTGCTAGCCTGAAGGCCTGTAAAGCGACCTGTTTTCACAGTGCCGCAGGTAGCATAGGTCGTGTTGCATTTTTCATGGTTTAATGGCTTATGTGCTTTGGGTTAAAAGAAGTGAATAAACAAAAGCTGCCTGTGCCTCCTGCACTGGGTATCTCCCTTGGCTGAGATACCTTGGCAGTGCTCTGAGCACGGCCTTTTACCGCAGTTCACCATGGGTTTGGTTCCTCCTGTGGGTGGTGTTCTGTGCCAAAACGGGCTGTGCTCCCTGCTGCCGCAGCAGCTGCCCTGGGTGGCACCACACAGCTGGGCCCTCCAGCCCAGGCCGTGGCAGCTCTCCTGGCAGGAGCAGGGATGGGTGATATGTGTGCTTACAGAGCACGTGTTTGGGCTGCGAGAGGCACGGCCGGGTATCTGCAGTCGCAGACGTCAATTACATACGTTCTGGAGTGCTTGGGGGGACAGGAAGCAGTGCAGAAGTCACTGCAATAAATTTGTTACATTAAACCACCGTATAAATGTCAACTAACTTGAACTTGGTTTGAATCACAGGAACATCCTTTTCAGGTTCCCTGGAGCCTGCAGAGTTGGTGTTAGCATTTGAGATTTTTGTTTCTCAGAGCCTATAACTGAGGCAGTTACAGACTTCGGTGGGTCTTAGTGGTAGCAGCTACATTGGTCTGTCAGGTGCTGATGTGCCTGCTGTGCTAATGTAATTGTTATGTCTTAAACCTTTAAAGTACTGTGATTACGCTGTCTACTACAGACTGACAGAGCTAAATGTATCTGGGCATCCCACTTAAACTTCCAAACAAGTTGCCCTTGTGGTCAAAGTACCTTAGTAGGGAAGAGAGGTTAACTGGGTTAGGCAACTTGGGGCCTTCTGAGGTGAAGGACTAAAGAAGGAAAAAATTTTATTTTTTGTGACTTTTAATTCATTGTAAACTGGAACCAAAGTGCCTACTGACTGTCAGATTCCCCAGCTACCAACCAGATTCAGCCTTGGGTTTTAAAGCTTAATGCTATCTAGAATGTGGGTTTTAGCAGGTGGCAAGTGTTAGGTCCTTATTTCAAGTGCTGAGCCCAGGTCATGTTTAAATCAAGCTAGTTGTATTATGGCTTCTGTGTTCTTTTCAACACCTAAAGTTTTGAAGCTGTTCAATAATTGCCCCCTTTAGAGAGGTAATAGTAGTCTCTACTCTTTTTCCCCCAGCCTGTTAACACATATGCTGCTTCATCTAGCACGAGTCCCAGGCAGCTTGTTTGCTTCCACCCTTGGCCCTGGTCAGCCTGTTGAAAGTATTTGGTGGGTAAGCTGCACCATCCAGGAGGCTGCCGGTCCCTTGCATGCCCAAAGCAGGATGGTGAAAATCCCTTTTTCCCCTAACTGCTCATTATATGCAGTGAAGAAGGATGGTAGAGGGAGTTGGCTGAAGGGAGAAGACTCCCAAGGGGATGTTTTCTTTAGCATTTCTTTAGGTAACACACACTGTGTCCTATTATCTCTAAATTAAATGCATGACTAAATATATTTAAAACACCTATTTTAAGGTGTTATCTCATGCTTGCTTCAGATTCGTTCTTACAAGAGGTTTTGGTTGCTGAGAATTCTCTCTAGTGCATTAGTGATTTGTGAATGTAAACAAGGAATGATTTGGTGGGGTCTGTGGGGGGATGACATTACTCTGTGAACACGAACAAGGTAAGGCTTCACACTTTCACCAGTCTGTTTCACAATTTTGTTTTAAACTGCCATTTAGCGGGACTATTTGGTTTCTTGGCTAATAGTAGTTGCATAACTCTTGTATTGCAGCCTCTTATGTATGTGCATGTTTGCCTTTTTTCTAAAACTGATATCAATATGAGATCACTGCAAGGTGTGTTCTTCTCTTTTTAGATGTCATTCATGTAATAATCTGTGGCAAGCAGTTTTATTGACTTGGTTTTTCTTAAGTCACAAGTCAAAATTAAACACCAGCAATTAAGCTGTACTCATTGATATTTCTGTAACTTCCCCTAATGACATTTGTACAGAGATGCTCTTAGTCAAGAGGTAATGTGATTCTTTTTATCAAAGTGGCATCACTTCATTTTTTTATATTGGTTTATAAACTAGAAAGAAAATGTTTCTGCAGAGGTCCTGAGCATATTTAGGGTTTGGGGTAAGACCCCCCCCCCTTGTAAGACCCTGTTAATCTGAATGGCGAATGTGCAAGTTGCACGTAATTGGTGTGGGACAAGGAGCGAGACTCGAGGGAGGAAGCAGGCTGGGGTGGCCAGGGCGCTGGGCAGAACTGCCCAGGGTTCTAGCCCGGGGCTGCCTTCAGCTTGGGCCTGGCCTCGGCTCCTCTGCACATGACAGGCAGATGGAAACACTGGTCTCGTGGGCCCCAAGAGTAATTCGGATTTGCTAAACCATTCTGAAAGAAGAGGTGCTATAGCAGCAATGGGGAAACTTGTCCTGCTGGATGAGGCATCTTCGCGAGCAGCTGAGGCTTTGCAGGAAGGCTGCACACACGGACGTCCCGGGCCGAGCGCTGTGCCGTTTATGTGGGTGCCAAAGGGCTAGTGCTGGCAAGTGGTGCGGGGGGCACTTCCCCCTTTCCCTGCTGCTCTGAGCAGCCCTTTGGCTTCATTTGCCTAATCGCTGATGTGTGTGATTAGAAGGCAGTGCTGTTGCTACTTAGTAATTAATAGTTGGTGTGGAACAGCAGGGTGGAGTTAGGATGAGGGAAAGCCTCAGTGAACAGTGTGGTGTCAGTTTAAATGGCTTTCAAAGTGAAGGTAGGCCTAGAGGATGGTCTGCCCAATCCTGGCGGCTGATTCCACTTGTGTGTCCAGTCTGAAGGGCCCAGCTCTGAGAGGGGCTTTATTCACATGTTCTGTTACGCAGAAATATAAATACGATGGTGTCTGTCCACTCTAAACTGTTGTGGGCTCCAGCTATTTCATCCAGGCAGCACCAGCATTAAACCTGTTTGGTGCAGACCGGTTGCTTTTTTAATCTCAATTCAGTTTGCAAACAAGCTGTAGTTTGGTGCATTTCCTGCTCTTCCTGTGCACTCACAGCATCCTCGTGTAGCTCCTCTGAAAGATTCGATGAACGGCTGAGTGTTGGGAACAACGGAACTCATCTCCCTTGCTCAAGTACTACTTGTGCTGCACTTCTTCCTCTCCCCTTCCATTCTCTGTCCCCAGAGCCTCTTCCTCACAGTGTGCAGGCAGCTTGGTCAGCTCCACCTCATAAGGGACAATTTCTTCTCATAGGAACATCAGCTGAAGTGATTTCAGAAAGGAAAAATATGAAATATTTCATAGTTGGTTGAACCCAGTATCTTTGTGCTTACAGCTGGAGCGACTTGGTCTATTTGACTAGCAGCTCCTCAAAATGTGCCTTAAATCTCCAGAGGAAGAGTTCCAACTGGACATTAAAAAATAAATAAAGTGTAATTTTCAAATGTGTGCATGCAGCATAAGGTTATTATTGGTTTTTCTTTAAAGAGAGAGGCTAGACTATGGTGAGAATAAGGTTGTTTAGTGTTGGCTAAGTAATAGAAAAAGCAATTAATATGTACAGCAAGGGTAATACGAGTCTGTATCAAAATATTTTTAGTTAATCTAAAACCTTTTTTGCTGATATTTGAACAGGAATAGAAAAGGTATTGTTAGGATAGTGCTCCCTTCAGTAATGATCTAAGCAATGACCAATGAAGTATGAGAAGGCTTCACAACAGCCATAGTAAGCTTGTGTTAACTAAGGTCTTCACACTCCTGTTCTTGCAGCGAATTTCAACTGCCAGGAGTATTTTTAGATCTGCAGTATATGGCAAAGACTGTTTTGAAAATGTGAGAATTACGGCATTTTAAGTAGCTGTTGAGGTACCTCATACTTAGTAACTCAGTAAATGAAAGTATTTGAAGATCAACTCCTGGAAAATAAAATATAGCCAATTAGGGTGTCTGGTCATCTGTGCAGGTTATGCAGAGTAACAGTGTTGTATTTGAAGCCCTGTAGGTGATGTGCTTGTGGAACTTTCAAAATGGGATGAGGGCCTGAAAATAGAAATTGAAGAGGCAGTTCAAATGTGACTTGGTGAAACAGGAACATAACTTTCTTGGTTGTGTTTTGGAGTCGCGTGCTGGGGTTGGTCTTTGTTTTGCCCTGATCTCCAATTCCCAAGTCCGTGGGGCTGGCTGCACAGGTGCCAACCTTACCATGTCTGAGTAGAACCTGTGAGCGTTACCGTCAAAATGGTAATTTGCTAGTAATACAGAAGTTCTCATTTTTAAAAAAATCTAATATGCCTGGAAACACTTAAAATGTATCTTTTGCGAAAGACCTTTCCCCTTTTTTTTTTTTTTTTAAAAAAAAAAAGGTTCCCAAACCTTAGAAACAGGAGTCTATTCTGCATTGTGAAAAGCAGTCCTAGAGCCCGGGTTGTGCAAGCTGAAAAGTCTTCTGCATTGCCCCCTAGTGTTTACTTCCAAAAAGAAGAGGGGGACACCCAAAATCCAAACCAAAATTAACATCTGAAACTAGTTGCTTCTACCTTATTCTTTTTTCTTCTGGTGAGATAAACCTTTGTGTATATCCTAATGTTTGCTGTCCCTTCTATTCCATGCTTTCAACTGCTTCCATTCATTTACTTTATTCTCTTTACTTGGCTGAGTAATAAAAGTATGTGACTACTGGTATTCCATTAATCTTGTATTTTACAGGCATTTCTGTTATATCCACATCATTCCTTACAGTGATTTCTTTGTCCTCCATATCTCCATTTTTATTACAAAAAAATGGAATCTATTTTAACAAAGAAAAGGATCTTTTCTATCCCTGCAAGTCCAAGACATTTTCAATTGTGTGCAAATGTGCAGTTCTATTAAATGAAAGCATGTCTTTACTCAGAAGCTTGCTCACCGTTCTGGTTATTATGAGAACTTGAAAAACAAAATGTAGGTCGGAGTAATAAGGAGGATGATAAATATGGCAATTTGAGAAACAAATTCCTCTCTGGCTATATTTTTAACCCTTCATGATCTAGACTATTGAATTAGTAATATAGGGATGAAGTTATAATAGCAATGTGTGTAGCCCTCAAGTTAGTGTCTCGAGTCTGGCTTGTGTGTCCATAAAATTGAATACATAATGCATAAGATAATATAATAAAATTATAAAAATTTTTAATTCAGCCTGAAATATTTGCAAAGTTAGGTGTTAGCCTGTCTTATCAATGCTAAATCATATGAAAGTTGTTAAATAAAGTTCTTTCAGGAGTAGTTTTGCAATCAGCAGCAAAACATTTTCTTGAGAAAAGTCTTTTTTGTGTGTGTTTATAAATTCTTCCATTTTATTTTTAATAATTGGTGGACACCGTCATATAAAATAATTGCAGCATAGACTGTGATTGAGACAACAAAGATTCAGAACAAAATTGCATTGGTTGAGTGAATTATTGAGAAATTATCACTTCTCTTGCTCCTGCTTTGTTTAAAATCTGTTACAGCTCTGTGTCAAGTTGATGGAAAGAAGAGAGTCTGGACTCTTTTTTTTTTTTTTTTTTTTTTTTTCTCCCTCCTCTCGTTGCATTCAAGGACAGTACTGGTGACTTTTGAAGAACAAAAGTCAATAAAGCAGGAGTTCATGCTCTTGTCTGAACAAGTGCCTGATCAGATGCATGTCATTTTGTGTTTGTTCATTTATCAGAAGTCCTGAGTTTGGACAAGAGAAAGAGGTTTTACAGAGGTGTTTTTAGGTGTTTTTGTGTAGTCAAACGAATAAGTGCTGGAAAGATGAGAAAGAAATCTGAATCTCTTGGTAACTAAATATCATCTCTTTAATTATAGCTCAAAATTTAGACAATAAATACACAATAACGGCTTGTCTGTGAGATTGTAAAAGATAGTTGGAGGGCTGTATGTCAAATGCAGTTAATGTTTGTTTTCTGATGTTTGCTCTTTCTGCTTGAAGCTATTTCAGAGCTGGGAGGCACAGGGCTCATTCTAAAATAGGCAACAAAATGTTAGCTCACAAAGGGCTGGACTGCGGTGCAAAATGTCACAAAAGACGATTAGCTACTGTTCAAGCTTCAGCAATGTTCAGGGATGCAGTCAATAGGTCCAGTGAAACCAGGCTATACAGTAATTGCTTTAAAGGTTACCCTAATACAACGTAAGAGACCAGGGACACAATACAGGTCAGTATTACGAGTTGAGTATTGCTCAGCCAGGTCTTTGCACCTTCATCTGTCTTCATGTTTCAAGTCGAAGCCATACAGCTCGCATAAAGCTAAAATATCTAGATTAATGCAGAAGTGAGTTTATCTTATTTTACTCTTGCAGTAGGAATTAGGATTGAATAAATGAATTTGTCTAAAGCAAAAATTTTCAGAAGACAAGCTAGGAGCAGAGATGAGCGCTCTCATTCTCAGGAGTTGAGCACTCGGCAGCTCTGGTAAGGAGTGGGAGTAGCTTGTCTGTTCAGCAGTTTTAGAATCAGGCTACTTGTTTAGCCCGACTTAGCCTGTGTGTCTTTATAAATACATTACTGCACATTCCTGTGAATGACTATTACAATGTCGTTATGCAATTCCTTGCCATTCATAAGAATAGGCATATGCAGGGTGCGTGCACGGATAAATCCAGAAAACCTGGGAAGGATTTATAATTGGTACATGGGGGAAGGAGGAGGGGAAGTAGCTATTTGGGACGTATTTTCACTTCGTGCCTTTATTTCTGAAAATGTGTGACACTTCCATCTGGAGCTGAGCGGTATCTGCGCGGCCTGCTAGGAAAGGCACCACCGAGCGCTCCGACAAGTCACCCCTGTCGGCAGCGTCTGTGCCGCGAGGAGCTCTCCCCTTCCCGGCCGCATCGGGGATCTCGCCACGAGCCCGCATGGAGATCCTGGCTGTAACTGAGGGTCAGGGTCAGGACAGAACAGACTGGAAGAATCAGTGTTAGCGCTGGCTCCTTTGTTCGGTATTCCCGTATTACACATATGGTCCGTAAACGTTTAACCTTTCATCTCAACAGTATTGGTCCCCCTCCCAAAGGGGAAAGCACTGGCATGTGCCTTTAAAGAGCTGGACAGCTATGCATGTAAATTGTATATGTACTTTCAAAACTCTCCAGTACAGATTGATCCTCTTTTCCCTGAAGCTGAGAAAGGTTTGGCCACTCTGCTTTATGAAGGTAAGACTTGCTCTCTCTTAAAACAAAAAGCAAAAGACAAAAATTACTACATGAATAATGACACTGGCATTACATGTCTGAAATATTCCCACTTTATACACATGGGACTGTGTAGTGACATGAAACAATCAATAGATTCTGCAGGTTAAGTAGTGGCTAGATGGATAAGTGGTAGCTTGGGTCAAGGCTGTATAGAAAGGAGTAACATTTTGTGGTGTTCTCATGCGTTACTGATAGCAGTAAAGGAGCCTGCAGCTCTTGTTGAGGTTGACAAGGGCTGTTTAGCATCAAGTCAGTGGCAAGTCCAACCCTAATTGCCCTGTAGTCTTTTGCCTAATTGAAATGATGCTATCTGCTGCCGAGGTGCTTGCGGCCATTAAAGTGTAAAGAAACTGGTGTATCAAATATTAATGAGGAATCATTTCCATTGATCTCACTCAGGCTGGAGATAAAGATAAGCTACTTGAGGGCATAGAAGCAGAGGATACCCAGGTGCAGAAGTGAAGTCATGTGCAAGCAGCTGGCTGGACAGGGGCAGGTTTCACACTGTGCAGGGATCTAAGCCATCATGCTATGAGTAATCCTGGTTTACACTGCTGGTCAGGGTTACTGTGATAAAACAGTTAATATGTAGAAAAGCTATGTAAAGTGTTAGGCACTCGGCTCTTGTGTTGACTAGTGTAAGCTCAAGCCATGACAAGCTAAAAATGATCACACTGCAGGATTCAGACTATTTTTTGAAATTTTGTAGTCTAATTCATTTTATCCTTGGAAGTTATGCACCCTGGTGGGATTTTAAATAACCTTTAGGTTTTTTCATTAACTTAATGCATATTAATTCATGGAAGAATGAATCATATCTTGATTCATATTGTACACTTCATGGATTTAGTCACTAATGCAGGGATTGAAGTCGTCCAAAAAAAAAGCAAATGTCATCTTATTCATTCAATACTATTATTACACATCTCTTAAGGTCAGGTTTTCATATAATGATAGTATGATGCAAATAAACACATCATTTCTAGTCTTCAGTGCACAATTCAAAGGGAAAAACAAGTCTCTAACCAATAGCCTACATCTAGAACATGTAAGTATTATAACACTAAAAAGAAAAGAACTGCAGAGCTGCATTGGAAACAAACAAAAAAGAAACCACTCTAGGAAGGTGTAGACAGCAGGATTTAGGACTTCTGAGTCTTGGCTTGGAAGAGTATTATTTGTGAAACCAGCCTGGGAGGAAGGTGCAGAAGAACCGAGCTCTTAATGCAACTGGATGCAGAGAGCGTTTCTCAGAAATGCCCACTGTGAGTTTTTTGTGTTTGTATGTTTTATTACTATATTTGATAAGATACAATGTAAATGCTAACTTTGAGTCACTGATACTTCCATTCAAAAGAGAAATGTGATTACTTTTACAGCAGGAAAGTCACTAATTTCCCTGACTTATAAGTGATGATAAACCTTCTACAACAGCTTTATGTTCATGTCACTGAAGGAGAGAAAAGAGTCTTTTGGAAATACATTAGCGGTGTAACCTACTCAAATACTTTCCTCTCCGACCTTCAATGCTGATGTTTCAAACTTCTGAAGTTTGTGAGACCTTCGCACATCGCCTGAATTGAACTGAACCTATTAACTTTGTTTAAAAACAAAAACAACTACAAAATAATCTAAGCAGAGAAATAAAAATGTCGTGAATGGCTTGATAAAAGAGAAAGGAAATTTGGGGCATCTGCCTTCGAAGTGGGTTATCTAAATCTGGCTTGCCACAGCCTTCCTCTGTCTCTACTGTAGTGAAAAGTAGATGAACATGGTTTCTAAACTGAAATTTGCCACATAGTTCAGTGCTCACTTTCAGTGGGTTATACATGGCTAAAAATGTGTGGGATGGGGCTGGGTATCATAGTGCTTGCTGCCCCAGTTGTGTGAGGATACTGAATGACATGATCTTAAAAGCAGAAACAAGGTCCTGTAAGAGCTTTTCAAAGCTCTGATTGTTCGTAAGCATATAGTATATAGGAAATAAGTGTTTCTTGGGTGGTTGTGTGTGTTTAAGATCCATCTAACGATCACAATCATACTTGCATTTCCATTTAAAACATTGTGTTCATTTGGAGCTAAAATAACAGCTGCAGTAACAACTTTACTGTTATGCAGTGATATTTATGTGCCTTCTTGTCTGAGCTGACCAATAGTTAAAAGTGAGAGTTTAAGACCTCTATGAAAACTAGAACAGCCGCTATCTCTCTGCAGAGTCCTGTGGTTTCCCCTAGCAGTCCTTTGATTCCATAAACCTGCAGGAAGTAGTAACTTGCTTCCAGCCAGCACCTTTTATGACTTATACCCTCATATCATGTTTACAGCAACAGTGAGTTTAAACTGAGCTGATGGCTCATCCGGTGAGGATTTAAATTTTTGACTGAACTCCAGCACTTCCGCCGCTTCCCGGGAGCGTGAGTGTGCCTCTGAGGCCATGAGACCAGGGCGAAGGGGTAACTTAAAGCAGAAGCTAATCACTCCTTTTGGTTTTCTCATTTTTATTATATACCAGTGGTGGTTGAGTATCTAAATAGTGCTGAGTTATACTAGTTTTTGGGAATTACAAGAGTTATGTACTTAACATCTTTGTTTATAATTACTTTATATTTTTTCTCACAAGACACTTCATAATAACTCTTTAGAGTTACTCTTTAGATTTTTTTTTTAATGACTAGTTAAGTAAGGCCCAAAGTGACTTTTAGTTTTCAATTTTTGTAACCCCTATGCAGTTATTTTAAAGACAAGCAACCAATTTCGTTAGCTATGGCGACTTTGCTTTGATTTCTGCTAGAAAATGTACACAAAGCCCTGCTGAACAGATGATTGACACTTCACTAATTTTAAGTAATTCAAATAATTACAGCAAGCAAATTTATTCAAGCAGCGTGATGCGGTGCCTGGATAAGCATTAGCCCTAATGGCCATCTCAGCAGAATGTCGCTGGGCAGCGAGGCGGTGCTGGCAGGCTGCTTCCTCAGGAGCTGCGCTCTGAGATGAGCTCAGGTCCGCAGTGCTGCGGGGAAGCAGGAAAGGGGCCGGCACCTTGGGGTGAAGTTGAGGAACCCGACCCCAGACGTACCAAGCCTGTCCGTGTGCCAAGTGCCTTAGCTGGGCTATGGCCACCCCGTGGGCGAGTGGGCCTGTTGACACTGCGTGGCTCGTAGGGCCGCAGCTTTAGCTGCCCTCAGGCAAGACGTGGCCCAAGGGCCTTGGCGTGATCCTCCTGAGGAGCAAGCTCTCACCTACTCATAACCCGGAGCTGTGGCATCCAGGGATAGGCCCTTTATTTATCCTCTTGATCAGCTGCCCCGGGGCTGGTCCCTTCCAGGCCTTGCGGCACAGGGCTGTTGTGCCACTTGTGCGCAGCCTGAGGACAGCCAAAGAACTGCAGCCTCGCAGAAGGTCGAACCTGTAAACTGGGGAGCATAAGGCAATACAAAATCTGTTCTACATGTTGAAGTTAAGCGTTAAAAATGCCAATCCCTTGTGCACGTGAGTTTTAGCTAATCAAGATCATCATGACTCTCTGGGAGCTCTTTACCAGGTGGAAAGCTTTCCCTGACTACTTCAGGGGACCAAGATAAATGTCTTGTTGAAATGTTTGTGAAGAAGCAATGTGACTTAATATGAGTATATGGCAATTTTATGGTATTGTGCGGAATCTATCCTGTGAAGAGATGCTATCACCCACATACAGGCGGGACACCTTTATTGCTGCTTTCAAATTGGTTTCTCTGTCTCGGGTAGAGGTGGCAGCTGGCAAACAACTCTGCTTCAACGAGTGCTCTTCTGTGAGCTCGTGGATGAGCAGAGCAGCTGCTCCCCACCCTTTTCCAAAGGCTGTTTTGCATTAACTACCACATTTTTCAGTGGATGAACTACAAAACAGAATGTTTTTGGAGGGGCTAAAATGATGACCAAAGGCAGGTTTGGGAGATGCAGTGAGGTGCAGTGCTGTGGCTGTCTGCAAGGTACATCTGTCTGGGCTCTCAGGAAGGGACAGGCCAGACAGGGTGATAGGAAGCCCTTCTGCCAGGGTGAGCTTAAAGGTAGCAGATCAACATTGTGTCCGAGCACAGCCGGTAGCGATCGCTCTGGTCTGCAGTCTTGTTTGTAATGAAAACTGGTCTCAAAGCCTAGCAAGGAAAGAAATTAGGGCTGTAGTCACTCATGCATTCATTGCAATTCATCCATTTATTTTGCCTACTGGCTGTTGATTGTTTATGCTTGCTTGAAGTGGTGTTCTCAAGTATGAGATCTATGAGGAAACAGCATTTCAATTTAATATCTAAACATAGGCAAATGTCCTTGCTAGTATCTACCAAAACTTCCTCATTATGCACAGATACAGAAACATTCATGGTTTTCTGATGGAATGGGAGGTGTATATTGGTTAGAGTAGCCATTTTATCTATTAAGATATGTTTATAATGAAAAGGGTTTAAAACCTATGAAGACACCAGAACTCGCTTTTTTTTTTTTTTTGGCTGGCTTATTTGTGTGTTTGTATTTGTTTCCTCTTCCCCTTTCTTTTAGACTGTGATTGTGATTTTTCTGATGTAAAAGAAGAATATTTCACCCAATTACAAAGTCATTAGAGAGGTAGAAGATAGTATGTTCCAATATACATGCTGTATTTTATAGATGCAGATATTCTGTCTTCTGGTTACTTCTGAGAAGTCTGTGGAGGATGCCCGCTTTCTTGGAGCGTACCAGCCTCCATGTTCTTCAAGCAGGCTGTTTTTAATTTCCTAGGATCATTTACAGGCAGTAGTGATATGAATCTATTTGTATCCTCTTTCTGCACTTCCTTTACTTTGCGGTATAAGCCCCTTAATATAGACTGCCTGGAGAGGAACCCGCTTGAGAGCAGGGCCGTGATGGGAGAGGTGACCCGGGGCCGCGAGCAGGGCTGGCCGGGACATGGCTGCCTCGCTGTGCCGGCACGGGGCTGCTAGCGTCTGCTAGGGAACAGCTCTGTAGGCACTGCCAGAACGAGGTGTGCAGAACGGAACTAGTAATCTGAGAACATATTCATCAACATTTAATTATTTATTGATATGAGTATGTATTAATTCCCTCCACATAAGAGAATAGGGAAGCTAGAACAGAAAGGAAGATTCCTAAATTCAGTTAAATTGCATTACCAGATGCTTTAATTAAGGTGAAGTCGACTAATGGTGGAATGACAATAAAGTAAGAAGTCTTTTCTCCCTAGATGTATTTGGAAAAATGTAATGTTCACAGTAGTTATGAGTTTAAATTTCACAATTTTGAACTACTTGGCTTGCCTTGTTTAGTCTAATAGTACCAAAATACTAACTAAGCTGGATTTTAAAGTTTGGACTTTCAGGTACAGATGATTGAGCACAGAGAAATGGAAATACCTCCTCCTAGGAGATACAGAAAAGAGAAGTGGCAGCAGAAGATAGGAAGTCAAAAACAAGAGGGATGAGAGAGTAGAGCAAAAGGGGCTGAGAACCAGGGAAATGTAGGACTGACGAGGACTTTGATCAGCAGGAGAAAACTTAAGAGCTGGTTGTGGGAGCAATAAGAACAGTTTGTTATGCGGCCAAAACAGAGTCAAATAGTAGGCAACAACTTAGAATACCGTGTTAGTAATTTTAACCTTCTGTGTATGCTCATGCAAAATGGAAGACCCCAGTTGCTGCCCTGTCAGTTGTGCACACCATGCACATCATTTCAGCACTTTCTTGTTGTTAGACTAGCATTGATTAAATAGTGCTGTAACAAGCTGCTCTTCCCAATGCATCTCACTTGAGCTTGCACAATTTGACAGAGATTACATGGAAATCAGTGGCCAGGATACATGAATTTTACTTTTACTACTTTTCTCAACTCTTCTCAACTCATTTTCATCTGTAAATCTGGGTAATTTTTTGTCTTCCTCATAAAAGATTTGTAGTTCCATGGCTTAAAAGCAATCTGGGAGTTTACAGTTGCTGTAATACTGCTTGTTTCATTGTGAATCATACAGCTGAGAATATGCTTGAAGGATCCTGTTGTATATTAAACAGGATGAGCTGGGTAAGTGGAAGAACTGGGCTGCTCTCTAGCCTGGCTGTGGCAAAACAGCACCAGACAAGCATGGCTTCAGTGGAAAAAGCTGCCCAAGTGGCACTAGCTGTCCAAGCCCAAGACCCCATAAGGACCAGCAGCAAAAAAGGCTGCTATATTCTTAGCACTATATATCCCCAGCTGTGTATTTTCAGCACGTGTTTGGTTATCTTGTTCCATCCCTGCTGTGGCCGAGTGATGCTTCAGTCCCTGCTGCCTAGTATTGCCCGTCTCTGTTGCTTTCTCCTTGTAGGTTCTATCATTTGTAAGAAATTGGCACTTTGTAGATTAAATCCAGATGGTTAGTCGTCTTCCCTCACCAGCTTCTCAAAAGTTGCTATATAAAACTAGCAGATGATCTGGAGAAAAGGGTGTTGAACATTCAATGTACTAATTCCTTCTGTACTCTAGGCTCTCTTAGACATTTTTTTAGGGAAAATCATCTATTTAACTTTTAAATAATCTTTGCCTGCTTTTTTGAAATGCATGTAAGTGAGTCAGTTTTGCAGCTGAGGAAAGGGAGAAAAGTAGCAGCAGCAGGGAGAAAAATGGTTTATTTGAGGGAGTTACTCCTAGGACAGAAGCAGTCATGACTTGTGTTCCTAAGTCTGAGTTTGCGTAAGGAAGAACTTAAGACTGGGAATTTCTCACTCAAGTTATGGGTGACGTCAGTGCCCGTACTGCGTTTTTCAAGACTTCATACTGCATCTGTCATTGAACTTCATTATGGAAGCGCAGCTTCCATTGAGGTAAATCAATAGCATCCACTTAAATTTAGCATGGGCATGCTAATAAGGCAGGAACTGTGTTTTTTTAGTATAGCGTTGCAGCTTTCTGTAAGACTGATACATATGAATGTTCTCATTTAAAAGAGTTGGGTACATGAATGCTGGGAACAGTTTGAAAATGACTGCTCTGAGGCTGTGCGAGTATGGAAGGTACAGGAGAGGATGGAGAGAGTAATCTTTATTCTTTGCCTGGTTCATTGTGTGTGGTGTTAAGACTTTGCCGAAGGCCCTGGTCTCATTGGAAACAATCTTCTGTTCTCCCTTCACAATGGAGAGCACTCGGTGCGAAAGTTTTCAGTGTTGTACTGTGTACTGTGAACTTGATGAGAGTAGAAACACACTTGATTAACACTCCGCAGTGTTTATGTACTCAGTAACAATTTGCCCATCTTCCCACTTCTCTGCTCTTCAATATTGCACATGATTTCAGTGCAGACCTTTTTTAGTGTCATGTAACACCTCTTTCTTTAGAGTAAAGGTAATAGTTTTAGTATGTCTCATAGAGAAGATTATTTGTTTGATGTCAGAGATGGTATTTCAGTGTGTAAATAGTAACTTGGCCTCTTTCTCTCTTTGCATGCCTTAAAACACTCCAGTGCTGTGAGAGGCAGCTGTTGTGTAGGCGCAGGAAGCCGCTCTGGGCCTTGCCCTATTGGGAGAGAGGCTCCTAGAGCCACAAGTTGCCCGTGAACAGTTTGGAAGTGGCTGGTGTGCCAGAGCTTACAAGTGCATGACCCTGAGGATGTGGCGGCTGCTGAGAAACTGGAATTCCCTACTCTGAATGAGGCCAGACCTCACCAGGTCTTTCTGGGACCCTGTATTCTAGCAGGGGATGGAAGCCTTTCCTGCCTAAGAGCCCCTTGCAAATTCCTACTCCTCTTGTTTCTCTTGGATGCACAGTGGTGTTCTGTGGCTCTGACTGCTCAGCTCGTGGGTATGTGGCTACTCTGCTCTGTTGGTGTGGAGGGGACCCGACTGCCCTGGTCTCCCTGGGTGAAGCTGGTGTCTGCTTTGATTCCCATTAGCTTTGAAGGGGCCCGGCTGCCTTCCGCCTTCGTCATTAGCTGCTTGGTCCCTGAATCCAAGCTGGGTGGTGCAGGCAGAATTTCAGGAAACTTAACCCCAGGATGTGTGTTCCCTCTGTGCCACCGCGTGGACTCACAGGATTTAGGCTTTATAAGAGGTAGATAGGAAAACCAGCAGAATATAGTTCAAGTCCCATGTTTTGCTGGGATTTCCAACATGGCTTCAAAAATCTAAGCCAATATCTGCAGAAGTTTTGCTCTGCCTCTACTGCAAAATCATCCATCACAAAGTAAATTATCCAGAGCACCATAAAGGTATCACAGCAAAACGTAGGGAGGGGCAATGTCCACTTCCCTCTCCTGTCAGTTCCCCAAGACCGTGGGATTTGCGTGGAGGTTTCTAGATCTTTGCTCTGCACTAGGATGAGGAGAAAGGAGACTGATGCTTCTTCACAGGAGGAATGCTGGTGTTCCTGCCCAAGGTGGAAGTAGATAGGATCTTTTCTGCCATTTGAATACATGGAGATAACTACCAGCGAGGAAAGAGAGGCTTTCAGCTGGCCAAGGCAAATGCACCTAGCAGAGTGGAAGAAGCAGTCGCCCTGTGTGCTCCAGGGTGCAGTTCATCGCTGGGGAGTTGCATTTCAGCCATGTCCAGGCAAAGGAAGGCAGCTCACAAAGGGCCCACAGTGAAAAAGCAACTGATGACAATCTATGAAATTGAAGAATCCAATTCATTTTTGTCACCAGTCAAAGCAGAGCGAGTTTAACTTGGGGAAAAAAAATACAGCTGGCTCTGGCTTATCACCCAAATTGCTTTTACATTATTTCAACCATTGTTAAAGCTAATTAAAAAAGGGGGTTGGGAGGCTGACTCTATTTACTGTACAGAAACTTAGTTACTCTTAATGTGTTTGAATAAGCAATTACACTGCAGGGAAGTAATATAATGGTTTAATTCGAAATGTCTTAAAGCTTTTTCAGTTGCTGTTTTTGTCTCTTGCAAGGGGAGGAACTGTTTTCTTTACAAGTGGCATTCAGCCAGACAGAAATTGTTAATTTTTTTTGTTGTCATGGTTATCTTGTGCATAAATGTCACTCACTGGACAGCCATCATAAAATATTAAATGTCAATACAAGATAGTTTAAGGCTGTTCTGGAGAGGAAACCATGATGTGTTTACAGAGCGAAAGTCATGAAGAAGGCAGCTTGAAAAATCATAGCTGCCTCTTTGGGCTGCTGTTCTGGGAAGATGTGGGAAGGTCTTCCTAAGAGAAATTCCTGTTCAGTAAGGAACAGTCATAAAGTGCTTCTCAGTGGTAGCAGAGAAGCCGCAATTTTAATCTGAGTTGTTTTTTATTTTTTTCCCCTCTCCTCTCTGAGGTCTATGTGAGATAAGAGACCTGGTCCTAGTCTTCTACCCTTTTGCCATCTAAACAGTAAATGGTTGGGTAATGAACTATGTGATCCACCAGGGCGCAAAAAAAATTACCATGCCAGTTCATTTTTCTTTGTTTACCATTTTCTTCTTTATCTTTTGCGTAGAAGGCCTGTTGGGAAATAGGTAATGGTAGCAGGAACAGAAGAGGCCAGGTGGAGAGCAAGCAGGGGAGAGGAGCTGTTGTGGGCCGTCAGGAGCGGTTGGCCTTCCCGTTACTGTGTTGTTACTGTAGCTTTTCATGTGAAAAAGCATGCATCATCCCTAGCTGAATCATATTGCAGCTACAAACTGAAAAGCAAGTTGTTTCCCAAGCAGTGGTCAGTGAACCTGAACAGCTCTTAGGAGAAGGAGGGTGAGTAATTCTGAAAGCACTGAACTTTCTTTGTCTTCATTGATGTAAGACCTGGGCCCAATCTAATGGCCTTCTGGTATTCATATTTCCATGTGAGCCTTTTGACATGTATCTCCAGATCCAGACTGTTCTACTACTGAGATACATCATCATACTACTAAGGCCTGTGGTGGAGTTGCTCAAATAATCTTTGCAACTTTCATAGGAATAGTTGTGGGGAACTAAATCTGGCATACCTAATTATTTAAAATTCTGGCATACCTAGTTCTAAATCTGGCATACCTAATTATTTTTCTTCACAATGTTCCCCTTTTTCTACCCTCGAATAATTCCTGTTCTAGAGCTCTCCATGTGTGTGTCTAGGAGGAGGGGTGCAGATAGTTATGCATTCAGCCTGAGCAGGCTACGTGCAAGCCGTGCAGCATAGAAGCCCCAAAGCCATGTCAGTGCAGCTCTGTGCTCCTCCTGTGAATCCTGCTGAGCTTCTGCAGAGGATCCGCTTCATCCATTAGTGAATATTACCCTCCTCAGTTTCCTGTTGTGTCCTGATGAATATTCCTTTCTCACTCTTGGAGAACCCAGCTACAGTCCATCTATTACTGTGTTGACTTTTAGCTTCTTGCAGCATTAGCTTTGCGTGTTTCCCGGGAGCAAATGAAAACGTGACAGATGTTTCCTAATAGCTCATCTGGACTTCTGATGGGGATAAACCTGGTCCTGAGCTGAGCTTCTATCTGGAGATATGTTTAGCAGGAAGGTTATTAGAAATCCTGGTATAGAGATTCCAAAACTTAATTTTTGAGGCTCCTTGCACTGTTGTCCTCATGAGAGGAATTGCAGGTAAGAGGATTGCTTTTTTTTATATTTAGTAACAGATTTTGTTCAAACTGTGGCTGAAACAACTGCCTGGTTTCAAGCGAGCAGCTTAAAGGTAACCAGAAGATATAGCTGTCTTTGCACAGATGAACTTATACAAAAATTCTCCTGGTAACTTCTGACACCCTAGTTTAGGAGAATTATGCAGGGTTTTCTTGAAGGAAGAAGAATGTCAGGGCAACTTAATCCTTTCTCACAGTGGCTTTGATCATTTTTAAATATAAAATGGCTTTCTTAATTCTTTCAAAACTCCTCCATGATCTTACGACCTCTTTCATTTTGTTCAGTTGATTCCCATCATCTCCCTGGCAATGGTTTCTCTAGTGCTGGTACCCGCTCATGTATTTGGAGCTATTATAAAATTGATTTGTCATTTTGCCACTTCATTTTTGTGCAAGGATATGTATGTGTAGAAAACAGTGAGTGCAAGCAAAGGATGGAGCCATTTCCAGCTGCTCTAACTCAAGATGGCTTTAGCCTGGCAGGGAAGATGCAATAAGTGCAGAGGTGCTCTGTTCTCGGTGGCCCAGCTGGGCACTTCTGTGGTGTCCTCGCCTCAGATGGGCACAGCCTTTGCCCACATCGCTATTAAGGCTGACACTTGCAAGTGCTTCAGCCCCTTCCAGGGCCTGTGAAGTGTTCTTAGCTAAAAATCATAGCATAGCTATGCATAGCACAGCTATATCTTAGCTAGAAGTCATAGCACAGATTGCGGTGATTAAACTCTTCCGCAGCACAAGGCAGAGATTTTTCACCCTGTGACTTCCTTAACCAGCTCTGTAGTTTCTAGGTCAGCAGAAATCCTTTTCAGAAAGATGTCTGAATTTGGTTTGAAAATTCTCATTGAAAGTTTTTCATACATTTTAATCATTCTTTTCTCCTAACTTTCCTTCTGTGTCAGTTGGTTTTTGTGTTAACCGAATTTGATAGATGTGCATGCAGTTTAATGAGGTTGGCTTGGTATTTATTGAAATAACTGTGGGAGACATGACACTTGTGCGCGCCAGTTCCATGAGGTAAAGTTGGGCTCTGTAGGATAAAGTGCTGAGTGTTGTCTTGATGCCAAATAAGGCCTGGTGCTTCATGGAAAACTATGCCAGTGTTGTGACTAAAGGGTAGGTATTGCCTTCCCTGAAATAAGTAGTGGATCAAAAACAAGCTCTTTGTTATTTTATTCAGCTGTGGAATTAGCTGGAATTGTACCAAAAGCAATAAAAATTACACTAGTGAGGAAATTCTTAAAACTGCTATAGAGGACACTGTTTTTCTGAAAACTGACAAAATGGAAAATGTAGAAGAGAAAACATGGTGAATATGAAAATTGTTTCTCATCTAGCATTGAGGTCTGTATTTAGCATTAATATTTCCAGAGAAGTGCTGCTGTAAGTGTGCTGAAGCCACAATCTGCTGGTATTTGAGTATCCTTTGCCACTCGCCGTGCTGCACTTTCAGCTTCCTTGTAATTCCAGGAAGAAGCCTAATGGAGAGGCATGGATGTTGCTGGGGAGTCCTTTGGGGCTCAGGCCATGGATGCAGTGATGATGTGAGAAATTGATCCCAGCCAAAGCCCTATCTTCATTTATTCCGCTGGAGTCTAGCCTTGGTGACTGCCTTCAGCTCTGCTCTTGGACTGAGGTACCCAGCTGGAGGGCCAGGAGACGAGATGTACTCTGGGCAGTAAGTGCCTCTGAGGAGGAGAGGTTTCTGCTCAAATGGAAATAAGGAAGCTCAGCGCTTTCATCAGGGATTCACTGTGAAATTAATTTTCTCACGGCCTAATTTCTCATAGTTTCAGCTTGTATAAAATCCTGCATAGATTAAAGTTGGAGCTATCCAAACCCACAGGAAAATGGAACTCCAGGAGATATCCATTACCTTATGTTTAATTTGTATATCTGGTGTGCTATGTACCTTTACTGTATTACTGACTGAAAAAAGTACTTCACCTTAGTTGACAAGTGCCTGTCTTTAGTTATCTTCCTTACTGTGACTTGGCATGCCACAAAGAGCTGCTGTTTCTGCCAGAAAGCCCTATCTTGTTTTCTTTTCCTTCTTTCAGCCAAATGAGGTGTTATCTAGGAGTTTCTGCTTACAGGAATGCTTCTGGTGGTGCTTTAGTTGCTTTTCCCTTTTAACTGACTACAGGGCTCCCGAGTTCCCGGGCTGCCTCCCTGGAGGCTGAGGCGCCGTGTCCGCTGCAGAGCGGTTGTGTTTCTGTTTGGCTCTGCCTGGATGTGGGCGTGTGGCAAGAAGGACTCGGGGGCCGCAGTTAAAGCACATGTGCACTAGACTTAACCTGCTCCGTGCTGTGAGGCAGGCTAGTTATGGATGGAAACATTTTAATACAGCGCTCTCGGGTATGTTCAGCTGAGCTACCTTGGTCCTATTGCAGTGTGGCTGCTTGGTGCTCTTGTGTTCAGTAGCCATTTCAGCCCTGAAATGGCCACTGTCAGCAACTTTCATGACCCTGGACTTGCTTTGAGGCAAACAGCATTTCTTTCCTTCAGATGACGTTCCAAAAAGCAGAGTTAAGTCACTCTTTTCTAAGAAAGTAAACCTTCCTCTACTGATGAAATCATTGCTTCAAAAAACAAAAGCTCATTTTAAGTGTTTAAGATTGTCATGTCTCACAATCTATTATCTTCTAGAAATCCTTTTTCTCAATATTTTTTAACTAATAGTGAATTATAGGACACAGAAAAATAATGCCGAAAAGATGCATAAGGTCTTTTTAAATTTTGTGATGTAAATGGAATGGGGAGCATTTCACAAGGTAAATATTATGCACATTTGATTAGGAACAAAAAAGTCATGCCTGTTCACTAACTGCAGCGAGTGAGAGCTGGAACCTTCTTGTGTAGTCATGTCATAAAATGAAAAAGTGGAATAAAAGCAAATTTAACTTACTTGGCAGAATTGTGACTTGGTTTAGACATGCTGTGTGGAACTATCACTGCTGATAATGATACCTGATTGTATTGAGCATTAAGATTATTCAGTTTGCTGTAAGCAAGCAAGTAAACTTTTTTTTGTTTAATTTTTAATAGCAGGAATAAGACAGTATCGTCTGGAGAGCAGCCTTAATTAAGGCACCTCAGTTAAGAGCTGAGTAGAGCTGGTGCAAAGTGTTACAGGATATACGTAGTGTGTGTATTTTTCTTCTCTTTTTCTCAACGTTAGCTGTTCGTTCGTTCTTTGATTTGTGTCTTCTTGCTTGCGTCAAGAGTCATCACCTCTCTATCTATGCCAGCATCTATTCAAAGCATCTTTTGACATCTTTTGCAGAAACCTGCATGTTTGCAGAGAAGGCACCAAGCCATCAGTACGGTTTTGGGATCGAGCATTTCCATGGTGCTCAGTTGCGTGGATCCTTCGTCAAACAAGACAGGGCACTTTATCCCCTTGACTTTTTCATACAGTGTTTACCACTTCACTCTAAACCTTCTTTGATTACATCCTGCTTATCTCATCCTCTTCCCTATTATATAAAAATTGCTTGCTCTATTTTCTAACCCTACGAAGTATTTTGCTCATGTTCATGAACATTCATGAACATAGATTCTTTTAATTTTGATACTCTGTTTTTTTCCTTATTCTATTTTGACCACTGCTGGAAGCTCATTTGTCTTTCCCTTCAACTAGCCTTAGGTTCTCCAGTACAGATGCTGCTGTTGTGTTTTACCATCTTTGTGCTTTAGGCTTCCTTGCTGCTGTCTTCTCTCTGCCATGAGTGAAGAGGCTATGTATGTATTAATAATCAGAATTAAGGCCCTTCCCTGAGCTCTCCTTATTGACTGTAGGGTCTTGGATCTGTCACTGTTGTGCAGTGAATTTGGGGCCAGCCCCACTTGTGCAGCTGAGCCCAAGCTGGAGAGCCCCCAGCCACTGCCTCTATCCAGGTGAGCCCTGCAGTGTCTCCCCGACTGCTCAGCCCTCTTGGCCTGCTCGGATCCCTCGTGTGAGCAGCAGCTGTGGAACTTTCCAGATGAGCTGCTGAGCAGCTGATGACATCTGTGCTGCCACTGGGGCTGCAACTGGGAATTAGTTTCAGAAAAAGGGAAGGGAATGACCTGGCAAGATTAGCGCTGCTGGTTGCCCAGGCACCTGCAGCGATGCTTTGCTCCCCAAGAACCTGCTGCTGAGTGACGTGTTCACCTAAGGTCTGGCCGCCTCACGCTCAGTGCTTGCGGTTGCCAGATGCTTGAAGATGCAGTGTGTCTGCTCAGGGATGGATTCCTGGCTCTGCAGCTAAGCCATTTAAAGCAGTTTAATTCCAAGCGTGCTGTTTATCTGTAGGCGCTGTGTTGCCTCGGTAGAGGTGGGATACGATAATCGGGTAGGACACCTGGGCTGTGTCCGTGTAACACAGTACAGTGTCAGGCAGCCCTGTCTGCAAAGCTCTGTGCAGCACCACAGCTCAAAAGCAGACTGTTACCCAGGTAGGGCTACGCTGTTGTTCTTTCCTGTACTCCAGGTAGCTTGTGTGCTTCCTTTTGGTCAGGTAATTTGTATAAAACAAATTCCTTTTCAATGGACATCTTTGTAGTTCTCATTCAAAAAAAAAAAACCAAATCAGTTCCAAATTACAACTGTAAGCAAGATAATGCAAGACACTCTTTAACATATAGTAAAATGAAGTGGATATAATTTCTGCACATGCAAAGAAACTACTTTGAGTTCCAAAACCGAACTAGGCATTTATACAAGTGAAAAGTAATAAAACATGTACACCCATAACGTATTCACAGACATATAATATACCTTTGCATATGTATAAAAGGAGTAATGTAGGAGTAATGTGTTTACTAATGAACTACTTTAATGGTTTCTCTGTTAAGAGATTGTAGGTGGTTTTAAAATGAATTTTGACTTCATTGGTATAAAGCTGCCATTAGTCGTCACTGAGATTTTAAGTTTTGCTTTTGACTAAGCAGTTCTGTTGACTTTGTTAGTGACTGTTTGCCTGCTGTGATCTGAGCCTGGTGTTTAATAACTCAACCAATATCCTTTTCTTTGAGTAACCATTCATATACATTACAGTATATTTTATAGCTTGAATTTGATTTGCAAAGAATGTGTAAATTTTTCCACGCCCTCTCTGACTAATTGACAATGGCTAGTTTTCTGCATGTTATAACATCATATAAATACAGAGAACATGAAGATAGAAATGAGCCTGCTGTGTACTCTGTAATCTTTTTTAACATGTCCAATATATCTTCATGAAAGAAAATACCTGCTGTTCTTGCACGTGAACTTAAGTGAAAAATGAAGAAAATTAAAGATTATATGTAATGAGCAAACATGAATGTTTAGTCATAGCGAGATGTAATTAAATAATATATGAACTGATTATTCAGAAATAGGCACATTACTTATTCCAGGTCTTCACTTGCTATTTATTTTCTTAATAGAATGCATGAGTGAACTAAGTTTAATTTAATAAATTTATGGTTGTATCGTAGGCTAAACAGAAATAAGTAACCATGCAAAATCATTTTAATAAATCTTTAAACTATACAGGAATGAATTTTCATTTTTCCCTTCTGCCTCGGGAGCACGGATGGGAGCTCGCGTTCCTGAGCCGTCCTGTGTGGAGGGCGCGCTCTGCTCGCTGAGGTTTGCTTGTGGGAGCTCGGAGGAGCAGGGCTGCGCCGTGAGCGTGTTGGACATGGGACACGGCGACACGCGTGCCGGGCCCGGGCTCCCCCTGAGCCGCGCGCCGCCAGGCCTGCGCCTGCTATTTGTGGCTCCTGCGAGCAGGCCGTTGCCTAGGAGATGCCTGGCAAAGCCCCGCGCGCCGCACTTGCCCGGGAAGCCGGCGCTGCGGCGGATCTGGTGACGCTCATTAGACACTTCCTGAGAAAACACCCGGGAGGCTTGAGGAGGGCTTGTGTTTCCACCACCTGTTCCATTGTCACATCTGCTCCCCGGCGAACGGGAACCCTCCATGATACCTCGATTAAAAAAAATTGTTCCCTTCTCCAATCAGTGTCTATTAAAAAAATAAGATAATACATTTCTTTTCTTGCATTGCATAATCCTTATTTATGTCACAGATAATTAGCAGCCATCTAATACGCTTAGCAAACTGGTGTGATTAGTGAGCTCAGCCCTGTGCTTTTCCTTTTCCAGGTAAGTGAATGTGGCACTGAGCATCCTCTCTGCATTATTGTCACTTTCTTTGGCTCTTATTTCCCTGACGATTTATGGAGTGAGAGCAATAGGAGAATACTGACATGCAGGTACTTTGGATGCTACTGGAATATATATTCTGAGGAAGATGGTAAGTGGAATATTTTCCATCTTCACATACACCATGATCTGTAGCATTAATTTGCAGCTCATACCTAGCAGCAGCCTGTTGTGCTCTTGGTGACCTCTGTGCCGTGGCTGAAAGGAAGATGAGATGAGAGTTTCTTTGCTGTACTGGTAGCAACAGACACTTCCCCAAAACGCGGGGTTCTTGAATATGCTTGTCTTGGAAAGCTGCTAGTATTTTCCTTTGGATTGGGACTTTTCAACTTGGAAACCAAATCCAACTGGAGATATTCTGGAGAGGTAATTAAAGAGACTGTCAAAATAGGAGGAGAGGAGTACAGCCAGAAACTGATACTGTGTACCCTGCTGCAAGGGAGAGGAATTTTCTTTTGAGTACATATGTGCAAAATAATACTCTTAGACTACTCAGAGGCTTTGCAATTAAATCTAATTTGAACAAGATAATTACATTACTTTTCATAAATTGAAAATTAGTCAGATTTTGTAGGTACTCGTGCTTCAGCAGATGCACAATGCAGGAGAGATTTTTCCATGGAATGGAAATAAACTCCTGTGAACTTAAATGCTTAAATGCAAATTAAAAGGATGATTTTGTTCACTTCAGTGTTATGGTGTATGAAGTTCCTAGCGCGCATTTTTCAGAGCGCGTAAAATATACTTTGCAGACTACAACAGCACGTGTTAGAAGTTTGACAAACGAATGGTTTTCAGCAGATCTATTTAAATCCTTATAAACAAGAACAAGGCCTGTAACTGGAACAGGGTTTTAAATGCTGAGTTTTACATTAAATATCTGTGGAAGCAGGAAGGTTGAGTGAATGGCTTTAAAATACAATGCTGCTTTAGTCTCAGGTCTGCTATCAGATACTCTGAGGTGTTTCAAAATATTTTTCTAGAGATAAATTACTGCTCTTCCCTCTAGAGAGACTAATTCCCAATTCTTTATTGCGTCTCGCCTTTTGGGGGACTCAGAGCCCATCAGCCCATAACTGCGATGTTTCTTCTGCAGCCGAGTGGCAGTGGCAAGTGAGGAGTTTCCTGGTATGCTCTGAAGGCTCAAACTTCTGTGATGTTGATCCATTTGTGGCTGGGATATACAAGGGACTTCAAGCAATATATATATTTTCGGCTAGTAATGCTGTAGCCTTTTGATAATTGCATGCCTAGGATTGCTGTGGCCTGTCATGATGTAGCCTTGTTGATCACGACTGCATGTTGCCCATATGTCGACAAATGAAGCTCTATCCCTTATAAAAATTTTGATCATGGGGCATTGGTGAGATTTGCTGTAAGCTACTACCAGTTAATTCACTTCAACATGTTGTCTGATTAAACAATTCATTCTGGGAGAGGGCCAAAATCACTTCCTAGCTTCAAAACATAAAAATATATGATTCTTGGGTGCTGTCCTTGCGAATGAATCTGCCTGCTTGCTGGATCATCTTCTCTCATCCTTAACATATAGTAAAATAAGCTGAAAACCTATTTACATCATCTCTTAAAACATTAGTTAAAACTACGTACCATTTTCACAATCTTTATGGAAAATTAAATGAGGAAAATCAAATATAAATACACTAGTTCATAAAACAAAAAACTACAAGCACTAAATAACTGTTTGCCCCCAAATGTCTTTCTGCAGTTCTCACCTGATAATTTCTTCCAAAGCCCTTGACTTGTACACTGATTTTTTTTTTTTTTTTTTTTTTTGCTGGCAGTCTGTGTATGTGTGTGTTTACATAATATTTCTTCTATATATAAACACATTTTATATATCCTTTGGGGATATACATGATAGTTGTTTGATTTGGCTCTTCAATCACCTCTGCATCCGTTGAATTCATGGCTCATGTTACATGGCAGATTATGGTGTCCACTACTATTACCACTGCCTGGCTAGTATGATTTGAAAAATACTAGTGTGTTTTTGGGTGTGTCTTTTTTAAATATTGCTTAAATGCACACAGAGAGTTTCTCTAAAATGGTTGTTATTGATAAGAGAAGTTTGGAAATATTGACCGTAGTTGACCTTACAGATCCATTTCTGACCCTCATGAAATTACCTTGGTGATTTTTTGGGAGCAGGAAAAAACAGGTCTCAGATGTGCTTGGGTCAGGTCTATAGTCTGACACGTGTGAAACAATTTGAAATTGAATTTTGGATGAAAAGTGGCAGGTGCGAGAAGAACAGAAACAAGGCTGGAGTAATATTGAGAGGAAGAACCACAACTGGAAAAGCTGGTGGAGACTGCGGTGAGATCCAGGCTGAGGCAGCGCCCCTGTTGCTCGGTGCCGTTCTCTGTGTCCGCCCGCCCCGGCGTGGTCACGCTGCGTGGGCAGCACGATGTGCCCCTTGGCCGCCCTTAGCAGCGCTCGTCCTAAGCAAGGGCCTCGTGCAATTCTTGTCCTTGTGATTCGAGAAGGCCCTGCTTCCTCTGGCCTCCTGGTGCTTTGGCTAATGGCTGAGTCAGACCCTGCCCTGTGATTTTAATGAGCAGGAGGACTGGCTTGGGCTTAGTCTCTCTGTATTCCTGTTGCATGCTGCAAAAGCTCCTACAGCCACTGGGGCTGATTTAGAAGAATAGCAGCGAGTTCAAGATTTATTGCTGCTCTTGCTGAATCGCCTTCTTGCTGCGCAGGTGGTGCTCCATCTGCAAGAAGCTTCCCGAGGGAGGCCCTGAAGAGCTCTGTGTGTCACTCCAGTGCTGTGGTATCTCCTGGCCTCTCCACTGCTCTTCAGCCGTGGCCTTGGGGGAGCTCTTTAATTGCCAGGGTGCACGGGTTATGCGCAGGGCAGTAAAGCCCCAGGTGATTAATAGGTTATTAACCTGGAGAAAATAAAAACCATGGTTTTGAACAGCAGGTGGACTGTAATAGGTTGAAGTAGATGAGCATATTTTCTGATGTGTTTTATTAGCTACTTCTAGATTAATGTTAAAGATTCTTGGAAATTAGGCTTCTGATAATACATGTGGGATATAATGTGTCAAAAGGAAGAAAACTGTTGTCTTTGTGATAGCCCTTCAAAATCTGCTTTTAGCTGCTGCAGAATATCGAGCTGCCGGCTGCCAGAGACTTTCTCCCTGCGTGACCGCAGAAACTTGATCCTGCTGGTAGGTGCTGAGGGAGCGAGGAGGGTCCAGGCCCAGCCCTGAGACACCTCTGCCTCAGCCTTAGTTTTTGTGGAACTTTGCCTCACGTGCAGTGTGCCAGTTAACACAGTTCTGCTGCTGTTGCTCTCTTGCCCCTTCTTCATTTCTTTGTGTTTTAACTGAGAAGAACTTAGTTCTGTAATGATGGCACAACATTTTATGATGTGTCCAAATATAAGTATGGAGGTTTTTAAGTTGTTATACTGTAGCTACGTGTTTGTAGAAATTGCTTTACACCTAAACAGCTTTCTATTGATTATATGCTGTGATAATCTTGTTTGCTATTCAGTGGAGAAGGCATATCCATACAGACATCTTATTTTTAGTTTTCCAGTGTTTGTTTTCTTGTGTGTCTGTGTTACCTCAGCAAGTAAGAAGTTTCAGCTTTGTTTAGCTGGTAAAATATAAGAAGTTGAAGGTGTTGCTTGCCTGACCTCATTTCTTCATTGTTACTAGAAGGTAAATGTGCTGTGGAAATCAATATTGGTGCTGAACATTGAATAACATCCTCTACTGACCCTCTGACCACAAGTAAGTCTTCTGTAAGTGGCTGCTGAAAACATACTTATTTATGGCTGTTGTACTGGCCTAATAGAAATAAACTCCAGGTCAAATGTGGGTTGGAAATCTCAGGATGAGAAGTCCTAGGTTGTTTAGGTTAATGTGGTGGTGATGATCTTGCTACTAAAGTTATAGTGGGCATGATGTGCAATGAGGTTTGGAGGGACTTAGTATAGAAAAATATATATGACTAGCAGGAATGTCATGAGGTGCAACTGCAATGGGTGTGAAAATAACCCTTGCTGTCAAAAAGAAGGTAGAGTCAGCCTGTACTAAAGAAGCATTTTCATGTATACTGAAGCTTAAATCCTAGAGATAAAGAATATTGAGCTTTCAAGAGTGCTGGGAAGCTGGATTTATGCTTTGCATCATAAATAATGCATGTACCCTCTCTTGGAGGGAAGGCCACTCTAAAGCCTGACAAGGAAAAATATCAAAGCCTATAAACAAGATGTGCTACTGTTGGCAATGGGACACAGGAAGGAAAGCAAGAGTGAAGAGGCACCACCTAATAGCTTTCTACAACTGGAGACTTGGCATCTGACCTCAGAAAATGGAGAGAATATTTCTTCATAAGATGGAATGGCTTTCTTGAGGCTGGTAGGCATCGTTATACTCATCCTGTCTTGCTTCTCTGCAAAACAGAGCACAAAAGTTGTACTTTACGCCTATAGTTTCTGGTTAAATTGCAGCAAATCTCAAGACACTCATTTTTTAAAGGAGGAGAGACTGATGCCCCTTAATCTGAAATAAGGGGGGAACCAATGGGTTTGAGGGCTGAGAATGCTCCCCAGAGAATCTTGCTCCCATCCTGACTGAAATCAGCAGCCCTGGGCAGTAATGATGTCACTCTGTGTGTGGGACAGTGGTGGGAAAGAGGAATTTGAAGTGACTTTACCAGCAAAATTCAAAAGTTTAATTTTTATACATGCTGTACCTTCTAATGCTCAGCTCCTAGACTTAAAGGAGTTGAGTCTCCTTTCATAGGGTCCAGGGAGCTCTAATCACTTGGGTGAACTTGCTTAAACTTTCAATTCTGACCTTGCAAATGTGGGAGAAAACTCTTCCCTGGGTTCAGATCGGTACAAGTGCATTTGCAGTGCTGACAAGATTAAGGCATAAAGCAGATGTATGCAGAACCAAAATCCGATCTGTTTTTTTTGCTTCTGTGGTAATGTTTTTGTAACTTCTCATCTGTTGAGTGTAGCTGAGTACCACATATTCATGTGTTCTGGGCTATTACGTATCACTATTACGAGCTCTGTTGCCTGAGTCATTCCACTGATTTTGCTTAGTTCCCTTGACACCATTTACTGCAAGTTTTATTGTTGCTCTTTGCTTTAAAGGAGCACGAGGAGATTTAGGGGATAATCAGTCTTTGGAAATCTAACTCTGTAGTCATTGGACCTAGGGTGACTTTACAGCAGTTCAGTCTGGCACAGGATTTGACTCTTCCCCTTAATATTGCACAAAAATCTAACCTGTTTAACTGAACTAGCCGTGAGCTAGTTTGCTCCTGCTCACACAGTTTGGTGTAAAAATATATCTACAAGTAAAGAGCTTCCTGGTAAGTCAAACTCCTGTAATATGCAGTAGATCTCTCTCAAGCACATTGAAAAAGAAAGTCACAGGTCCACTTGCATACCCCGAAGTACTAATTTCTTATATATTTTTAAAATGTTCATTTCAGAATGTTGTACCAAAGCAGAATAAACTATTCATTTACTTCTGTTTGACCTAATCATGTAGTAGAAGTCATCTTGACTACATGTGATTAAACTGTTCATTGCTGGCAGAAGGGAAGCTGGACAAGCTCGTTTGCTGTGAAACTACAAAGGTAAAAGTCTTTACAGCCTGGGCTTTGGAATTTCTTTCATTCAGGTAGTTGAATGGGACATTCACTTGATGACCTTAATGGACATGTGAAATACACAGAGCTTTCTGCTTGTCTTAATCCTCATTTCTAAGGATGATGGTGTGTTGCTTCATACAGCCTGGCTTTAGGCTATTCTTGTCTGTGCCTCTTGGCAAAAAGTCGGTCTAACAGGACAACTTAATTGGGTGGGGATGATCCATTCTTAAAATTTGCTAGCTGATCAGAGGCAATGTCCTTTATTTACCCTATAGAACATAACTCCATGTAATGCCGTGGGCCCAGTGGCTTAAAGAAAGCACCTTAATATTGTAGCCAAAAAGCTGGAAAATAATTAACAGCACAATGTGTGTCAGAGCATGTGTGCATGGCTGATATGGCAGTGTTTTATTGTTTGATCAGTTTTGAAAGTTGAACAAGTGTGTGACTACTACTTCAGATATAGTCAATTAAGACCAAGCATTTAAGATTTTACATTATACATTAAAATCCAGTTAAGATTACTATTCTCTTTCCCCACAGTGCTCTGGATTTGTGAGATGGGATGAATCATTCTTCATTTAAGGCAGGGCATTTTAAAAAAGTCAAGAGTCTTCTGTGAAAGCAGGTCTTTCTGTGGGTTTGATTCGTGTTCTGCTTTGAGCCTTCAGCCCCTCAGCTGCAGCAGCTCCCAAATGCCCCAGTCAGAGCTGTGCTGCCTCGAGCCACCCACATGACCCTAGTCCCTACCCCACAGGGCTGCGTTAGCAGCAGGCTCTGCTGGCAGCTTCATGGGGCTGCTCTTGACTTAAAAAAAACTTTGGACCTTCTCCTTGGTCTTATTGCTACGTGCATTTTTGAGCCCTGAGGTATTTAGTACCTTCTCTTGGACTAAGAATGCAATTTCCCTGGTTCTTAAAATAAACAAAATGGAGACTTTCATGCTTCTCCTTACTTCCTAACGTAAGTTTGTTGTGACAAGTTCTCTGTGTAATTGCTGTGCTCTATTTCTCAACTCATTAAATTCTCTGCTAACTGTCCTATAAATAAGATGGCTTGTGTGCAACATTTAAAGCTAGTTTTCCTTTAGTTTTATTAATTATATCCAGTGCAACAAGCTTCCAAAAAAAAAAAAAATCTAAAAAAATCAGCAGAGACCTGTAAATCTGAATAATGTAATTATAAAATGATTCTTCAGTGCTGAATGGAAGCAAAAAGAAAACTGCTAAACCATTATCATGCTGTTTTCTTCAGGGCAGTTCTTGGCAAATGGAACTGTTGTAACAACTGACACTGGAACTCTCCTTTGCCCAGATGTTGTGTGCCCTGCTTGCAAACTCTGTATAGCGGTGGCCTCCCTGAGGTGCAACAACTGGCGTTATGTGCATAGCACTGAACACAGCAGTCTCAAGCAGGAAGGGAAGAATATTATACTCCAATGAAACCAGTGGGTGTCTATATAAAGTAGACTGAAATTTCCCAGTGTGGATTTATCTGGGTTACTGAGGCTGGCATCCCAGTGTCATGGGATCTGGCCTGATGGTAAGCAGTCAGGACCTTGGTTTGCATTTCCTTTACAACTGCGGCAGGGTAGTTAAGCTAATGTCATGCTGGAGAATCAGTTTGACACCAACTCCATTTTCTTGAGCACCTTAGTGTTCCTCAGAGCCCTTTTAAAATACCAAGTCCATGTGACCCTGTTCGTAGTGCCAGATTCCAGCTCACAGTGATGGTTTTAGGTGTGTTTGGATGATCATTATTTATGGCTTTCAAATATTCCTTTGATTCTAAATTTCCAGACGTTTTTTCCTCAAGCAAAATGTCTTTCTGAATGATGGCCATTTAGCTTTCTTGAGCAAACAGATTACCCAGAAATTATTTTTCATGGTAGAAAGTGTAGTCTCCATATGAGCATATGTACTAGGAAAAAGAGGTCGTTTTCCTTGATATTATCATGACTCATTCCTGCTTAGCATTTTGATTTTACGGTGACTATTGCATTTGCAGCTTCTGACAAAGCTTGACAAGCAGTAAACCTGGATGCGTAGCAGTGAGTCACATTTGAAACACCTGGCATTTCCAACATGTGTCTGAAACACTTTCAGGTAACTGCGCTCTTGGAAACACTGATTTAAAGCAACCTCTGTGATTATGTTTTTGATTACCAGTATTCCATTACTCCTGAGCTATAATCTCCTGAAGTAATATTTTCTAAGGCCATAATATTGGCTAAACCATTTTGTAGCTAGGACAAAAAATAAAATGGATCTTACTCGGGGAATTTACTTACTCTGCACCTGATGAGTAAACAGCGTCTGCTGAATATCTACTGAATAAGATGTCTGCTGTCACGGAGTGTCCACTCAGTATCTCCTGGTAGCTATTGCAGAGCGGCCAAATATCCAGAGTCAGACTCCAGTGGTTGTGGTAAGGTGGGATGCAGAATTAGTCCGGTCACCGACTGCTGTCTGTTTCTCACAGCTTCTCCTCAGGAGAAGGACAACTCTGTAGGAGCATCTGCCTGCTGGGGCAAGAGTACAGAAAAAGTATCCACCAGAAAAACTCTCTGTATTGATCATTTATTGCATCAAAAGTCTTGAAGTAGTATCAGATAGTGTAAAAAAGCTATTGAATATAACTGTTCTAAGGAATCGGATTTTCAAATTAAAAGGAAATTGGTTATCTGTTCTAGAAACAAAGTAGAACTTGATAGGACATTTTGGTACTGTCTCTATTTTCAGTTTATTGGTTGACTGCATTAGTTTGAGATAAACTGACACTAGTTCTGAAGTGGAAGAAGAAACTTTATTGGGATTTATGTTGGAGTTCAGAGAATGAGGTCATGTTTTAATATTTCCATACTGTTATCAAAGTGATTTAAAAATTTTACTCTGAAGCAAGTTATTCCTTTGAGCCCTTGGCAGTCAAAACCATCTTGTACGGGTATGTTTGGATGAGATGGGCGCAGGTGTTAATGGAAGGCATCAAAGTCTGGTCGCTAAAAGCCAGATTCTAGCTAATTGCTTGACTCATCCTTTAGAAAGAGAACTGTACCTGAAAGAATAGTAGTATTTATTCCATCGTTGTTTTGCTTCAGATGTCCTTTGTCAAATCTCACTAGTGTAGTGCCATCATTACTTCATAAATGCCATTAGGTAGCTTTCATAAAGTGCAATTTTTTAAATCACATAGCAGCATGCAAAGAAGGGTTTAGCTGCAAAGGGCTGTGTCCACTGCCACGCCAATAAGTGGCCTCTCGCTTGCCTACATTTCCTGTATGGACCAAACAGAGCATCAGCACAGTAGACCTTTTGCTCTACCTTCTGCAAAGAACGTGACATAGACTTCACAATCTCCCCCTCCAGGGTTTTTTTTAAGTCCTCCTGGAGGAGCAGAAACCAGTCATGATCTAGTTCCTTTGGTTTAGCAAAGGGTATCTGAGGAGGAGACTGCGCTGCTGCCATGCACCTTTGTGCAACTTCTCCCCAAGACTTATCCTTCTGTAACTGCTTTTTGCATCTCCGTAGTTCTGTTAGGCTCTCTCTAGGCCTTACAACTTCCAGTGGTAAAGAATAAACAGGGGAAGTGAATCAGAGAAAGGGTGTGGGTTGGCTTGCTCTAATCCTCATCAAGGAATGGTTACATAGGCTTCAGGAAAAAGCCTTTGCCGTGCCTGGATTTCAGCCTAGCTGTCCTGAAACTGGGTGTAGTGCTCAGTTCTCGTATGGGAGGCTTGATTAACTGATGAAGGCAGCAAAATTTTTTTTATCAAGTTTGGGATAAAGACATTGTATACATGCATGGTATTGAAATACTAAAATGTGATGTAGTATGCTAAATGCAATATAAGGTTATACTAAAATTTTTTTCTCTAAACAAAGCCTTACAGGAATTCTTGCTCCTGCTGAACTAATGTGCTTTTATTTGGTTTTGAGAAATCCCACTTTTCAGTCAACCTCTGCTGTCTGAGGGCTTTAAATTGAGTTTTCATGTTAACACTTTTCCCTCGTCACCTTCTCTAGCAGGAGGTGGTGCCTTCCTGCATATCACAAGCCATCCTGCTGAGTATTTGGAAGGAGCAGTCCCTAACGACTGCTCTGTCTTTCCAGCCTAATGGGGAAAATAAACATGTTCCCTTTTACCAGTAATCTCATCACTCAATATTTCATTAATTGCCTAACCTGTCACTTCTGCCTGTCTGTTTGGAGGCTGAGAGCTAAACCACTGCTCCTTGCTCAATGTAAATAGTTGAGAGCAAGAAAAGCCTTGCCCGGCCAGCACATTCAGCGCATTGGGGTTGGTTTGGTTTTTTTTTTTCCCTGCTTTGTGTGCCCTGAGTAAACAACTTCTCAATGGTGTTTGCTTTCCCGTTCTGCTCTTGCATGAGGTGTACATGGCAGCCGGGGGCCGCCCGTGCCCCTTTCCGCTCCCTTGGGCGCGCTGGCCTGAAAGCCGCAGCCGTCGTGGGCCGCCCTCTGCCTCAGCGGGGCTGCTCCCTGGCACGGAGGTTTCATCCCGCTGCCCCCGCGCTGCCGAGGCCGCAGTGCAACTGCATTGCTGGCGTAGCAGTGCTCCTAGCAGTGACACCGGCCACGGATCACGAAATAAGGATTCCCACAAAAAATAATCACTTGATTAATATTTGTAGAGCGTTGCATTTTAAAAATGGGGAGCACTATTTAAGTTTTAATTAATCCTCTTTACACCTATTGATATAATTACCTTTTGTTAATATTTTCTTAAATAAATGAAGTATTACTCTATATGCATAATACTTTAGGCAAAAAACTGCTGTGACGGCAGGGGAGAAGTCACATAAGGCAAAATGAATTCTCTATGCTCGGTCATCCTCAGGCATCCAGGAGCTGTTGGTAGACTGAAAATGGGCTTTGGCTGAACTGGGCTGTGACAAGAGAGACTGAGGCAGTTGCAAGTGTATGTGAGAAATGACTGTGAATGCTGTTTCGTATGTTGACACAGTCTCTAAAACTATAGCTTTCTATGTAGTGCTTCCCGGGTGAACTGCTTCCTGCGGCTTTCTTTTGTGTGGGAAACACATGCGTAGCACAAACACGGAAGGCTGGATACCGTTCAGGCCTGTCCGCACTGTGTTTAACCATGACTTTGTGACAGATGGGAGTGCAGCTAGGTCTTGCTTTATACTTTATTGAATATATTGATTTTTCTTTAAAAAGCTTTCTCTATCACTAACATTTATTTTATTAAAACATAAATGTGTTGATTGAGAGCACCTTGCTGTCAGAACTTTGCGATGAGCAAATTAGGATTGTGCAGGAATTGGTACAGGCTGGGTGGGTTTTTCTTCCAACAGTGATTACTAGAAATTAAAACATAAGTAGTTACCACTAAAACACACTGTTGAGCATATCTGTTTGTTTTATTCAGCATATATGCACTGTGTTCTTTATAAAGGACTTCTCTGCTGTAGGTCTAGTAAAGCAATATATTTGTGAGCAGTCGCATTGTGAGAAGAATTCAGATTCTCTTATAAACAGACAAATCTAGAAAACAAAATTTCCTGAGCATGTCACCACATCTGTGGAGCAGCTTTGTAAACCAGCTGTCACTCCTCCTTTCCTGGGGTGGTGACATTCTGAAAGAATCCCTGGCCGAAGCTGGTCGCGCTCTGGCATTCCAGCCTCTGCCCTTGGAAGCACAGATCTTACTGCTCCGGCTCTATGCGTGAAGCAGCAGCAGGTCTCTCTTCCTCCCTCGGAAAGCAGGAAAGCAGCATCTCTCTAGAGCCCCTCTCCCACATACCAGGTTGCCAGAGGTTCGCGATGTATCTCACGACGCGGTTTGCTCTGTGCCCTGCCCTGTACCCGCTGGGCTTGCTTCCTGTTTCCCTGACACGTGGAAGTGGCTGGAAGCTTCTTCCTCAGTGCCTTTGCTGTCCCCATGCAGCTCACACACTGCTTAATGCCCGTGAATCTCCCTGCACCAGCTTGCTTTCTGTTTTTCTCTAAATCCCCTGCTATCCATTGCTCAGTCTAGTGTAGATAAGGCATGAAAGTTTTTTTTGCTCGCAATCATAGCCCTTCCAGACCGGGGCTTGCCTTGCTTCTCTGCCTCAGCTCTTGGCTAATCTAGGCATGGGATATGGTGTATGTGATTAGGAACCCTCTGAAGCTGTATTGTTTGGATTTAAATTAGCACGTCTTTCAAATAACTCCAAATCCTCTAGCTGCATGGTCCTACCCTGCTAAATATACCCTGTTGATTGGCACCCTAGAGCCTAAAGCAGCTCTGAGGGGGCCATATTCACCTGTACTAGCAGCAGAAGTGCAGAGGCCCTTCTGCAGCTGGGAGCAGCGAGGTTGCCCTCGCAGCAGGCGGAGCGGTCTGTGCTGGGCCAGAGCCACATCCTTCGGGTGCCTGATCTGGGCCTCTGAGAAGCCTCCTTCCATGGCATGTTCTCAGAAGCATTGGTAGCTAAATCCGAGGGAGCTCCCTGCAGTTATTTACCTGGGGAGGTGGCGGTTCACCTGGCAGGTGAGTAGGAAACGTGGCTTCAGTACCCACAGTCTGACGTGTCCTCCTTGAGAGCGGTTGTTGGGATGCGTCCGTTCCTGTCACGTGCCTGGGCTTAACAGGATAAATAAAGCAACATTTATTAATAAAAGAAATATGCTAATGGATATTTTAGCACTGTTTTTATAATCTGCATACAAAAAGCTGTGTATTACCAATTGGTGAACTGTCAGTTGTAGCTTTTGCAGTAAATGTGTCAAATGAATGTGACATGGAGCAGTCTTACCCTGAGCATGGCAGTCATCTTCAAAGCTCTTTTGTAAGCTTTGGATTCTGCTTTTTAGAATAGATTTGCAATTAATATGGGCTTTTAGGGTTAACTGAAAATTGTTTTTCAGGTTAAACACAGAAAAAGAAAGAAACCTTTCTTTAAATATCTAGAATCGCGGTATGTCAAAGGATATAGAGACAGCAGAAAGTAAATGCGCAGATGGGGAGGCCTGAAAAACATCAAGTGCAGTTCCCGAATTTATGCGTGTTTCTGACATTGTTGGATGAAAAATGCTGCTCTTATCTTCTTCGGGTAACCATGGCTACCATGTGTGACTTCTTTCCAACGTGAAATTATATACAAGTGCAGGAGAGTGGTCTTGTCTCAGCTTGCACCATATGTATTTGGGTGATAAGGATTATAGTGAATGAATGCAGTTATCTATGTGGCACATTTGCCTTTTAAAAATAGACTGAGATTCGCATCTTCATGTCTCCATTAGTGTTATAGAGGGGAAATGGGGCTGTATTTCCCTGAGTACTGTTACATGAGATTTAGACCATCTCCTTTTGTGTTAAAATACATGCATGTATATTCTGGTACCTGAGCCAGCATCAAATCTATTTTTTTATTGTTTTTTAAAAATTCAGTAGGCAACATGAATGAATATATGAACATATAGCATTTATAGTTTAGAAGTTGTGATGCCTCAGCATCATATCCTTGACAGTCCGAGCCCTATTTCCTGGAGAATTATGTACATCTTAAATTAATAGTATGCTTCCCTGCCGATCTGGTGCCTTTCATTCAGATTTTCAGCTTCCTCATGAACTTTGGGAGCAGAGACGAGCCATGAATTCCCAACTACTGAAATCTCTGTAGCACTGGGAGGGTTTGTGGAGAAGTCGGTACCTTCTGTATGGAGCTGAGCTGGACCGTGATTCCACATACACAAACACATCCCTCCGGCAGCGCAGTGGCTGCGGGGCAGGTACGGCCTCGAGCACCCGTGACCCTGCACTGGGCTGCCCATCGGCTGTGCGGGGCACGCACCTTCGCGGTGATGCCTGGAGCATCAGCGTTTGCGTTACGGGTACAAACAATCACACCTCTGCTCGTGTGGCTTTCGACATGATTTGAAGACATGTGAATCTGTACTTATGCTCTTGCATTTATTGCCTCGTTGGGGGAATTTGTAACAAATGGAAGAAAGGATTCAGTCAGCGCATGAAGGAATAAAAAGGCTCTAAACGTTTTACCTTTCCTGTAACAATCTATTTCTGCTGGAGCACAGCAAATGCTCTTTTTAGATTGTGATTTGGCTCCTGAGAAAGGTTTGTGAAACAAAAAGAATGACAATAGCGCTGACAGCGTGTGGTAACTCCTTCCCTGGAAGCTGAATAAGGAACACCCCACAATCTATGAAATTCTGGTGTATTAGAGAAAAGAAATAAGAATTGCAGCACTAGTAGACTTAGGTGAAAGACTGCTTTAGTAGCATCTAGAGTCTAGCATCTAGTAGGCTGGAAATTCAAGCTTTCTGCAAATACCTTAACATTAGAAAGGGGAAAATATTAAACAAATCATGGGAAAATATGATTTTTATCATAGTTATATATGAGGTCTTTTGAATTGCTGTAATCCACAGCTTTGGGAAATAGAGCACTGTATTGCCTATTGAAAGATAAACAAATTCATGGAGAATTGCAGCAAGGTTGAAAATGCAGGAACATGACTGGAAAAGTGAAGGAAAATCATGCTAAGCAGCTCTGAACCATAGCGTGGCTTTAAAGCTAGTGCCATATCCCATACCCTGTGCAGGAATTGCACAGGATGCTACAGAATGAGCAAGAAAATGAGCCGTGCGGCTGCACACGCCCAAGTGCGGAGCAGAAGGGACAGGTCGGAGGCTGGAGCTGAGCCCTGCCGTGGCGGCTGAGGGCCCTCCAGAAGGGCCGGTGGCTGCGGCGGGTGCAGGGGAGGCCCTGGCACTGAGAGAGCGTGTCGTTTTCAGGAGACGGGCGGTGACTCAGAGGCTGACACAGGCACAGATGTGACATGGTGGCGGCTCAGAGCAGCCCCGCTGGCTGCCTTGGGCCGGGCAGTGGCAGTAACGGAGCACAAGCCGGCAGCGGAGGGCCTGGCACAGCCAGCGGGATGGAAGCGGGCACGCCAGGCTGCGGGAGCAGGACGACAAAGCAAAGGAAGGACAAGGCAGTGGCTGTACCTGCAAATTGAGAGCAGCTTTGCTGTCAGCTAAGGAGCAACAACTGCCTTAGAGCTGGTGCTGGTGCCCTGGCAGCTTCACATCCCCTGCTGCGCTATGACTCACGGGGGCTGCTGGGCAGCATTGCCAGACGGTGACACTGAGACTGTTACAAGCCAGCAGGGAAGCGGAGTGGCAGGCAGGCCAGGAACGGGCTCCCAATTTTTTTTATAGGGAACTTGTGCATGAATAGGAATGTGGTAGCGTGGCTGTCAGCTGGGCACGGCGCATCAGGTGATGTCACTTCCCAAGGAGCCTCCTGAGGAAGACCTCGAAGAGCGGAGCCGCAGCTGGCAAGAGCAGCACCAAATGGGCGGCTCCATGCGAGCGCAGGGCCGCAGCATCGACCCCAGCTGGAGCGGGGCTGCGGGCAGAGGAAGAGCATCCTAAGATGGCTCCCTTGGGAAACGAGTGCCCTCCTCGGCCTAGAGATGCGTGCTCTGCATCGCACTCGCTTCCAAACGTGCTGGAGCAGCGAGTCGCACATAGCGAACAGATAACCCTTGCGGGGTTTCGACAACGTCTGATCTTCAAGTAATCCAAAATGACTGTGTTGTTTTGTAACGTAGAAAGACCTGAGAGAGCTCATGTTTCAAAGGAAAAGGTCTGAGTGTTTTTTAAATTTAAACTTTCAGGTTTTGTATGTATCGTAATGCTCAGTGCTCTAAGAACGTATAATAGCATATTAAATGTGTAAGCAGGTTAATAATCATGAGTAATTTTGCAAACTCAAGTACAACAAAATAGATAATAGCTTGAAAAGGAAGGCACTTTGGGATATATGTGGATTCATTAATATCTAGAATCCTGGGGGATGTGTGCTTCTTGTGAAGTGCTTGGTAAGAAAGGATTGCATTCATAAAGGAAGAAGTGTGCCCTGGGTACCGCACTATTCCTTGTCTTACGCTTAAAGACTGACCATTCCTTCCGTACCTCCCTTCCTTTGATAGTAACCTGTTTTTACTCTTGGAAAATCCTCCTGCATCACTTATTCTGCATTTTTTTTTTTTTCGTGTTCCATACATTCCAGGTCTTTGGAAGGCCTTTTTTTCTTGCCTTCTCCTCTGAATGGAGTAATGTCCTGAGCTGCTCCTCAGGGTGGTTTAGGCAGCCCCACGTTGCTTTCTGTGCAGTACTACAGCCTCAGGCTTCTCTCTTGTACTCTCTTCTAGAAGCAAGTCCCTCAGCTGTTCTCTTTTCTTCTTTGCTGCATTTGCCTTTCTTCTTGTTCATGTTCTTCATCAGACTTTTTCCCAGATACCCAGTGCACTACATCAGGATTATTTTCTCAAATGCCAGTCACGTGCCTTGTGGCTCTCATGCCTTCTGTTTACCTTTTGCTCCTTCCTTTTATCTAGGGCTTTTGAGCTCTCACTTATGATGCACAGACTTTCTCTTCCCTAGTGTTTGAACTAAAAATGTGAAGAGTGTGTTTTAGGGGCTGGCAAATTTGTTTTTTCCTCTTTTAAAGTGACTCAGCAGGCTAGGAAACATTGGACCAGCGTTTTGTTAAAGCATGTGTGGAAATAAAATAATAAAAGTGTTTCCATCCATTACCACGTTGAGATAATAGAACTGGAAAGAAACCTTTTACAATTTGTACATGTAGAGGGAACGGAATCCAAGATTTCCAGGTTGTCATCTTGGGGCAATTTTTGCACTTAAAACTAACCATCTCACTTTGACCTTCCCTGTAGAGACCCTGGGACCTCAGGAAGTCATTTCTTTCTGTCTGGTCCAGGCTAGTAGTTTAATGGCTGATAGGAAGCAGGGTGCATTGTAAGGAACTTTTACCTGGGAGAGCTGTGCTTGTGCACGGAGCTGGGACATCGTGCGTGATAAAGGATACTTGATTCTGTCACTGGAGACACATTTCTCATGTCCTAACTATAGTATCTTTGTCTATAAAGAGAACTTCCTGGAGTAAACCAAATTACAGTTGATGGTTACAAAATTCAGGGGTGTTTTGCCTGTTGAAGCCTGCTTGGTACTGGGCTTAAAAACCTAGAGGAGCTGCTCTATGTAGGATACTGTGGGAGGTACTGTTTGACATCTGCCGTGAGAATATTATGTCTTTCCCTCTAGGTTTTCTGAATGACATTGTGCTTATGGAGGAGGGACTGTGAGATCTGCTCTTAAGAATTGCCACTGATAAGCTTGAAGACTTAGTGAGGGGGAAAAAAGTGTGTAACCGCGGCTGCCACATCCCCATAGAAAATGATTAGTCTCCTGTAGCTCGTTGTGATTGTGCATTGCTTTTCTGCAGCTGTCCAAGATGCAAATCTTTCATTCTTCCTGTGTCTTCTGACATGATGAAGCTGGAATGTCACAGTAATTTAAGCGAGGTTTGGATACTGCAGAAGAAGGCAGGGCTGTTCTTATCACCCCCACCTCTCTCCAGCCGCTTATTCATCCCTTCTTTACATTGTTACTTGTGTTTGTGAAGTACTTGTCNTTTTTTTTTTTTTTTTTTTTTTTTTTTTTTTTTTTTTTAAACTACTTACGTGACAGATTCATTCCAGGTTGCTACAGTCAGTTGTAGTTTGACACAGCTGTACAACGTATGACACTCAAAATTTCTCTGCCTGCTTCGGACAGCTTGTTAGAGATGATTGCCACTCGAATTGCTACGCCTGTTCCCAGTCAAACTCATAGGGACAGAGTGATTCTTTCTGTTGGAAAAATTGCCATGCATGGCTGTTATCAGCATCTCGGGGAGTAAAGTAATATGGTAACACCAAGACCAATATAAAATAGAATTAACAATGAAAATGTCTGAAGCTCTGAGATGGAAATTAACTATCTTTAGTGCTAAGTCATTCTGAGTAAAATAAGCCACAGTATTATTAGAAAACTACTGCAGCTCTGTTGCTATTGAATAAACATCAGCACAGATGCAATATATAATGTTATCTGTGAGTCAGGGTCAATAAATTCACAGCTATGTGATATATGGCTTCCAATGTTTATCAGTTTAGTTAATGCTACCTTTATTTGAGTTGCTGGTATATGATAAAGATGTAGTGAAACACAATGGCTGTAAAATAAGCACGAATGCATTCATTTGTAATATGAATACAGATGAATATAGCAAGAGGAGTAAACGGGGCAAAACTCAACTAGCCTTTTCTAAGAAGCAAAAATTGACAGAAGCAGTTTGGAAAAGGAGAGCCACTGAAATATGTTCTGGTATGGGAGTATCATAATAGTGCTTTAATTTACTGTAGCTGAAAAATGTTCAAAATGTTTTGGGCGCAAACTGTTCCTGTAAGAAAGTACATATTGTCTCACTTTTTTATTAAAAGAAAAAAAACACCAAACTGATGATCAGACTTTAATGGCGATTGGGGATTAGGCCAGTTGGAAGAGAGGAGAGAGAAAAAGATTTTGTACTTTCCCCACGTAAGTGTTCCTCTGTCAGGGGCAATCTGGATAGCCCATATATATGTATTTTTTTTTTTTCCTCTTACTGAAAATTTGGTCACTGTAGAAAAAACTGTTTTTCTATGTACTTTTCCCTTTTCTTCTTTAAAATACTTCACAGACTGTGGGGACCTAACTGTGCTAGATAGATATATATATCTCTACAGTATTCTTTCCCTTTTTTGTTCTTAAAAGGGTAGAAGTCCAGACCACAGAAGACTCATCCCATAAGAAGCTACACTAGGGAGACATCACCAATTAATCTTGATCAGCAGCAACAGAATGAAATGACACACTTGGGCTTAAATGAATGACACAACTGTCTACTGCTCTGTAGTCCCACAGCTGTGAAATGTGGTGACTTTCAGATTGCCATTTTCCTGTACTTGGCTGTCATCGGACTTTAGGTTTTATTTTGGGGTATCACAAATGTGGTACAAAACTGAACATAACATAGAACTTTTGTATCATGTTTCTTTGAAGTGCCAACTGGATGTTGAGATGAGCTGGACTTTTTTTTTAAGACCTCCTATGCTTCTCTCTTGTTTCTGAGCTGAAGAGGGAGCAGAGTCTCATCTCTCATCTTGATACCTCAATTCTTTTTGCTTTGGACCTGCGAGGTGCTGGTATTCTGCAAGTGCTAAATTTCTTGTCACTAAGCATTACAGTGAACAGTTAGTCAAAATACTGCACGATGCATTTTAAATACATGTATTTGCTATTGTACATACGCTTGCTGAAAATAGATATTGAGTAATCCAGTAAAATTAGGTGTCACACATCATGTAAAAATGATTTAGATGCAACTTGATTGGAGAAGTCACTATGAAGATCAAGCTTTTTTTTCTTCAAGCAAGTTCAGAGAACTGATGCTGTGAACAAACATAACTGAGCGCTCAGGACTTGAGGGGGAAATGGCCACATGCTTGTTATAAGCAATGCTTCTGTGAGTGTGTTGTTCTGCCTGGAGACTTATTTCTGCTAACCAGAAATGTCAGTGAAAATGATGTAAACTGACAAGATGCAGCAGAATACACCATAGTTTACCGAGGTGATGTTTAGGATAATACAGCTTCATGTTTCGTTGCGAGCCAAAATGCAGTGGAATGGTCCTGGCTGGGTTAACGGTGACTGGGGAGGTGTCTGAACTCGACCTCATGAAATGCCAGATGTCCTCAGTTCCTGTTTGGCTTTTTACCACCACCCAAGAGAGCACGCTGATGGCCCCCCTCACTGGGAGAGCTCTGTGGTGGGGATTCGTGGGCCTGGGTATCCCTGGCTGTGCCTTACCTGTACCTTGATACTGTTATCGCCCACCGATAAACGGGTCTTGGCTGGAGAGAAGGGTCTCAGGAAATCTCCTGAAGTGAAAGCTCAGGGTTCTGCCCGGTCCTCCGGCTCTGTTCTTTGCCAGAGACTTGCCATTTTCTTTTCAGAAAGTCATCTCGTTTCAGTGACTCATTATTTTCACCTAACAAACAAATTGCTCTTTGTCTTATCAGGATTTTATGTGCCTTCTGTTGTTTAGGTTTGCAGTGTGCTTTATGCTTTGAGATATTTGGACAGTGTCCTTTTCTAAAGTCCACAATGCCGTGACCTGTTAACAAGTGGTACCTCGTTCTGTTTGATGGAGCCTGAGTGTCAGGTAGCAGCGCACAGCGCAAAATGTGACTGGCATGAGGTTTAGCCTGGCAGTATTTGGGCTCTTTGCATCAGCAGGGAGTTTTTTCTATTTTTTTAAAGGAATTGTCAGCCAATGTGTGATTAAGAGGCTTCTTTCATATGTTCTAATGTGCTTGTTTTCTGTAAGCAGGGAGCACGTGGAAAAATCATCAGATCAGCCCTGTCTCTGCTACCTAAGATGCTAACCTTGTCTGCTGTGCTGGGCAGGTGTGTGGGAAAGGTTAGTCTGTCTGGGAAGGAGAACCTGAAAGATTAAACTCTGCCAGGTGCAGGTGTTCAGGGAGAAGCTTAACTAAGCTTTGTAAATGCAGCATTAAATTGCGTGAATTCTTTTTTTTTTTAAGATGTGTTGCAATATAGTAAGTCTAAAGCATTTTTGCAAGCTCTGTCAAAAATGATATGTATGTTTAGTTTGTGCAGCAATGTTGCTAGGTTATTAAAGCTCTCAATAAACAGATCTTGTTGCTAAAGCATTTCAAAGGCAGCTTGCAGGAAGCCTTTTTGCTCTCTATCTGTGAAGTAATATTTCATAGGAGTGCCAGAGACAGAGAAGAGAGTGGAAGGAACAGCTTTGCGCGGAGTAAAGAAAGAGAAGGCTTACGAATTAGTCAAAATAGGTTGGTAAGAATGCTAGGGCAATGCAATATGAAAAAAAGAAAAAAAAAAGAGGATAATTTAGAAGCTGATACAATCTTCACATGATTAGAAATGAGAAAATAAAATCTGAAGGAGAGAGACATTGTATACAATTACGTATTTTGTTTATTAATGAAACGACTTTCTTTAGAGCAACCCATTTTTGCCCCCTTGTGGCAGAAAATGTATGACACGATTTGATTTTCTATTTCTGCAAAACCTTGGGCAGAGACTGAAATCAATGAAGACATAAGCTGTTTACACATATGCTGACCCAGAGGCAATGCGGCATTTGAACATCATTTAAAATCCGCGTGGGCTGTTTTTATTTCGTATCGATTGTCCTGAGAGCCAGCTGCGATGGGCGTCTGCTGCTCCCAGCACGTGCCTCAGAGCGGCTCCATGTGTGAGCCCAGCACCGTCGTGCCCAGCCGTGCCCATTGCCAGCGCGGGAGGGACACATGAAATGCCCGTAAATGCGGTGTTTGCTCTTCTCCTTCCTCCTGCTGCCCCCTTTCAGACGGCTGCCGTGCAGTGAGGTGCTAGAGCTCAGCACTGCAGGTGGCTGTTGCCCGTCGGGCAGCCTGTAGCTGCCTGTGCTGGCTGCGGCTCCGCAGAGAGGAAGCCTCAGCCGCCTCGCTGGAGAAAGGCAGCGTGAGGATCCCCCAGCCAAGAGCAGAGTGAGGAGGCACTAAGGAGCAAAGAGGGTTGCGGAGATGCAAGCGTTTACCTGTGCTGGCAGCCACCTGCTGCCCGCGGCGGCTGCGGAGCCGCGCGCCCAGTGTTTGTGTGGCCCTGCGCGGCAGCATGGTCTGCGGCAGGGCTGGCCTGGTGTGTTAGCAGGAAGGCCAGAGAAACTGCAGGCCCAGGCTGATCTACGGATAAAAGGCGGATGAAAGCTGAGGGGAGAAGTGGAGTGTGCCAGACTGCACCCACAGTGCAGCTAATAGTATTTTGCACTTTCTATACCCCTTTAAATACAAAAATGAGGATGCTGTTGATGAGAATGTTTAAGAAAGTAGCCATCCAAAGCTCTAGGAATAGATACAAAATGCAGCTTCAACTGTAGCCTACTTAGACCAAAAATCATTGCAAGATGTGCCCGTTTTGCAAGGGTTATTTAGATCTGCCAAGAACACAGGATTTCTCTTCTACAACTGCTTTGGTGGGCTAGGGTGGGGATATGGAACAGATCAGCAATTCCAAAATGTGGGAAGCGGAAAGGAAATGTCCTTTTGAGCTCCAATGCTCTGGACCTGTGGGCTGCAGCCATGGGCAGTTGGTCACCACTGGTGAAGCTGGCCTGCAGGCAGCTTGAGGAAGGGTTGCAAACCCTCAGGAGGGAAGAACAGGCTTGCAAGCAGTATGCCAACTGGAGTACCAGTCCCCTGCCCACAGACAAATACAAAAATTCCAAAAAAAATAAACAAACAAAAAACCCCCACAGAAGCACCACTCTGCATCTGAAATGCCTCTAATTGTTCAAGTATGTGTGACTCACAGTATTGATTAATATTTTCTTGCAGTGTCTCACTGCATAAACTGGTGTTCATGAATGTTCAGAAGCAGGATCTGAATGGTATTATGTGTATTGCACTGGAGTTGACTTTGGTGTCCCAACACCAGTACTGGGCATTGCCGAAGCTGACAGGTCTCTAAAGCCAAATCGCTGGGCGCTGGTCTGCTGGAAGGCCAGTTATCAGAGGGCACATAAGTGCTGTCCCCAGGTGCTTTGGGTTAAAAGAGCCAGTGAATCCGCATGGATGCTGTTTTCCTACGAGTGCCACATTGCCTCATTGTGCCTGTCAGATTTCTGCTTCACTTGTCAAGCTGTTGTCCAGGGAGTTATTTACATTAGGCTTTGCTGTGTGCAAACATCAGCAAGCCCAGCAGCCACGAGACCCTGCAGCTCCCCTTCTCTCGCTGTGACCCGCGAAGCCACCAGCTCTGCAGCGTGCAGCCTGAAGCGAGGGCTCAGGGCAGAGCTGAGGCACGCAGCGAGCGGAAGATGACTGCCCAGTATCCCCAAAGAAGGGTTCTGGGTGACAGGCGCTATCGAAATAAGGTAATATTAAAATGCAGAAGCCTTTGAGCAATTGAAATCTGACACTGGCCACAAGCGAGGATGGATAGCATCATTTTAAGAATCTTTGCACAAAAATTTTGTTCAATTGTACGGCAACAGACACACTCTGAAATGAGCGACTTTAGCTTACGATTGAGTTTCTATAGCTGAAGTTAATAGTCTACAGAAACAAGAAAAATATTGCTACTGACTTAGAGGTGATAAGAGTCTCTAAAATTATTGCAATCCAATTTTTCAGCCAATCTTTCAGTTGAATGGGTTTCATTTATTTGCAATAGATGTATTTTGCAATTGACCGCCCTGTTACATGCAGGATAAGGTAGAAATATTTTTCTTTTTCCTCCAGCTTCCTCTCCCATGCTTTTTCCTCTGCAAGAAAAAAATGCTGAAGGATGTTTTTTTGCAAGGATTCTTATTTTTCAGAGATAGCAGTCCTTAAGTTTGAAAATGAAATCCCTTACATGATCAGGCTTCAGATTTTATTTGTGGAGCTGACTAGACCATAAAATAGCCATATCTTTAGATAACCACTTTAAAGAGTACTGCTCTTTTTTTCAGTATTCCAGTCCTTAGTAGAGCAAAGCAGTAAGCTTAAAAAATACTTTACTTTGTTACCTGTACAGCATGGGAACCTTTTTAGAAATGGATACAAATTTGGGATTCATCCGTGTTCTAGATTGCCTTCTTTCCTTTCCAATTTCTCACCATTTTTAAAGCAATGAACTGTGGCATAGCCTGCTTTGCAAACATACATGGAGGATAGAAATCTGGCCCTTCAATTTCAAGTCCTGAAAGGAAAGGCAAAGCACGATTGCCTTTCATCATCCCTTGTGCAGCTTCTTCCTTTCCTCAGATTAGCCTGTGACCTTTCTGTTTGGAAAGGAATGAAGCAATTCAGTAGCATCTCTCTGGTGTTTATTAGTTGACCTTACGTGCCATGCTCTCTTTCTCTTTTTTGTTGTTAAGCTCAGGATAAATTTGTGCGCAGACTCCGACTGCTGGGTTTTTGTTGAATGATTAATCCATCGAGAAACCCAGAAACATCACCTGGTTGCTCTTGTAGGCTTCTGATGCCTTCCTCCAGAGTCAGGGATGTGAGGCCATGCTTGAGTTTTAATCCCGCTCAATATCAAGTTGGACATATTTATGTGTACAAGTGTCAGACAGTCATGTGGAGGGGCTCTGAGCGAGCAGGGCGATGGGCCAGCAGCCCCTTTCTGCCATTCCATGAACATTCTGAAAATGTTCAGCTACGGCATGACTGCGGGCTCTAGTTCTGCTTCCCCTCCTGGCGCTTTGCAGCCTTTTCTGCTGGGTCTCCTGTTTTAAAAGCTCCCTCGCATTGGATATCAAGGTTGGTTTAGTCATGTTTCCATCTTATTTTCCTCTTTTGCTTTTTTAGCATCACCATTCGGGTTTGATTGAAGTTGCAGTGGTTTAGCAGCAAAACACAAGTGCTGTCTCTTCTTGTTTGTAATCAGCCCTCCTGTTGCCGTGAGAGGACACAGAGCCTCCACAAGTTTAAAATCTTTATCTTCCAGCTGTGTCTGTGGCTCAGATCCTAGTTTGTCAGAGCAGGCGCTTGGAGGGCAGATGAGTTGACCCGACTGCTGGATGGAGCTCCGGCCAATTCCTGCTGCCGCCTGCTCTCCCAAATCCTGCTCCGGGGAAAGCCCTGGGCACCTGGTGCTGCGCTTTGGGGCTCTCCTCCAAAGGCAGAAATTAGGTGACCAATGTTTTGTTAACCTGATGTTTGAGTTCAATTTTTTGCCTTGTTGCTTGGATAAAAAACCCTTCGTTGCAACATAGCCAGGCTTTAAAAAGAAAATGCAAGAGAAACTGCCTTTCTGCAGTTTTTGTAGATGAACATGAATCATTTCTGTATTGCTTCTTAACAACTCTTGGCAATGTTTATACTTAACTAACAATGTTTTGCATGTTTCAGTCTACACAGTTTCTTGTTTTCTCACCATTTTTAGGCTGTGCTCTGTCAAATGCTGATTATCCTCTATCAATTAGTTATCTGCAATATTGATCAGTGTTTTTCATCTCTTCTGCTTTTGTAAGAAGAAATGATACATGAAGATGAACACCACAAAAATAGTCATCTTCATGTATTTAAAGCTACTCTGAAATACTTGCCAATTTCCAGAAGCGGCTTCCAGACTTTTCTCAGTTCATTACTCACTCTCTGGGTTTGTGATTAAAACCTGTTTTATAACATTTTTCTTACTTTCTAATAGGCTTTTCGGCCTTTAAAACATTTGTTAGCTGTTTTTGTCGCTCCTTCTTTACCATTTTGGAATATCTTCAGGTTAATTTGCAGAACTTGGTTATTACATACATAAACCTCCTGAACGCATCCAGAATTTGAAAAACATGTCAGATAAAGCAGATAATTGGGCACTTTTTTACGCTTCCAGACGACTTTCTCTGTAGCCTTTTCATCAAAAGCCAATGACTTTTTCACAAGAAAAAAAAAAAAAACGTACAGCTATTGGATATGCCTTATTAACCAGGTATTTAAAGGGTATTGACCTTTATCACGTAAGCCCAGTGGATTGCCAGTTGCCTCTATGATTAACAGCCTTGCTGAAGAATTTTATATAATAAGCTATATGCTGCTGGAAAATGAAAAGACTTTGCTAAAACTGACAACTGTAATATTTCTTAAATATGAGTAATTTGCACAAAGCACTGAAACTGTTCCCACTGCCAGGTATTGTTTTTTACCCATTTGTTATGTACACTGGGGGCATGCGCGGGGTGTGTGTGTGTTTGTTTTCTCCTCTCCACGATGCAGTATGTTTAATCCGAACGCGCTGGATCCTGCTGGTTTCTGTGCTTGCTTCTGCGCCGCGGCCCGGTCTGCGTGTGCGCACGAGCCGCAGGCCGGGGCTGTGCCCGGCAGGGCTGCCCTGGCTGCCGTCGCGGTGCGGATGGCTACGGCCGAGGCGGGGAGCGGCGCCTGCCGGTCAGGCACGCGCAGGCAGCGTAGGTGCTGCTGCAGCCCCCTGAGCGACGCGATTGTATCTGCGTGTCGGCAATAACGTGCCTGTTTTCACACAAAAAGGTGTGACTATACTGGTAAGGAAAAAACGTGTTTTGCAAGAGTTTATCTTACAGGAATTACTACAGGTTTTTCCCCAAAGTACTGTAGTAATGACCGAGTAGAGCTGTGTTCCCGTGGCCTGAGCTGCTGCGGGTAAGAGTGTGGGCCTTCTGCAGCCCATCTTTGGGAAGGAGCGGGCAGGGAGGGAAGTGCTGTACAGAACGTCGTGCTCAGCTGTGCTGGTGCCCGTTAGCGGCACTCCTCCCAGAGGAGGCCCTCACCGATGCCTCTGCGCCCACGCGAAGGCCTCGGCTGCTCGGCCACTTTCCAGGCTCCCCTCTGTCACCGTGAGGGGCTGCGGGGCCGCAGGAGGCTCTGCTGTTCGCCCAGCACTGGGACACAGTCCTGTGCTCAGGGCACCCGGGTCTGGTGCCTCTGCTGCCCCGAAGCCTCCGTTGGACCATGACGGGGACTGGTGTTTCCCTCCACCTTTTCCTTTCAGGGAAAGCACATGGTGGTGCCTGCCTTGGCAGGAGCACGTAGCAGTGTGTAAGGTTGACAGCGTCGTGTGGGCTCAGATCTAAACCAAGGCAGTCTCTCTTGCTGTCTAGAACATGTTGTTTTACACTTAGTGATTTGGGGAGCCCATATGAAACCAATTCTTCTGCATGTGACTTAAACATGAAGTATGTTGCTCAAAAAAAAACCCAAAATGAAAAAGCTTAGTCATATTTTGTCGTTTTAATATTTGTAAATATCTTCTTCAGCTTAAGGAACGGAACACGGGCCCCCTCTAGTGCCACATCGCTGGAGGACCAAGGCAGACTTTGAACTCGCATATGGCATGAGAAGTATAGAGGCTTCGTGCTACAGAGCAGACAAGCTTTGATGGAAATAGGCTATTAGTTATTTTTTAAAAATGTATTGATAAAATTCTCAGAGCATTGCCTTTGCTGATATGGCTTTCTTTGCCTGTCACTGGGTGTCAGACAGTGAATCGCTATTTATGTTGAGCTCACTGCACTAGAAAGGAGCTGTCACATTGCTTGTCAATGTATCATGTCATGCTTTTGGTTATTGCTAAGAAGAACTTGCTTCCTGTTAGGAATATCATTAATAAAATACTGAATATTTGAATAGTGTAATGTGACAACGTGTCAAATGTGCTCTAAGCAACAGCCGTGTTTCCTGGGGGAAGCCATCGCCTAGCTCAGCAGCGCGCAGCAGGGCCCCGGGCTTGCCGGCCCCTCGCATGCTGCTCTAGGAACGTTGTCCCTGAAATACTCGTAAGAAATTGGAAAAAAAAAAATGCAATTGCTATCGGGACTAAACAGCAAAGGTAGAAGAATGCATCTTTTGCCATAGAAGAGTAGTTTAAAAAGACATGAACCAGAAGCAGTATGAAACTGCTGGTGGTGCCTAAACTAAATAAACCAGCCTTGGCTGGTATTCTGGCTCGGGGCTTATTAGCTCAAACCTAGGTCACACAGTGCCAGAAGTGCACTCAGTTGATGCTGGAAACCTGACCTTTGGAGAGGAAGGCGTTAGGTTTGTTTGTTTGTTTGTTTGTTTTTTGCATCCCAGTATTGCTTCCTGCAGATCCTAGGCATCTTGGCCGGTTTCCCCCTGCTGAGCTGCTCTTGCTTAGCACGTGATAGAGCTGAAGCTCTTTCAGGTTGTGGAAAGATGGCTTCGAGCCGCAGGAGGCGCGAGCAGCGAGGTTGTGCGCTGTACTCGCTGGAAATAGCCTTCAGATGACAGCATTGGCTCGCCATATGCCCCTCCAGTAGAGATCCTCCTAATTATTAATAACGTGAGTTTGGAAGCAGGCATTAGTAATCAGCAGGGGTACGGTCTGTTTTTAACAGTGAGATGATGGCTGATGAATTTTTAAAATACCTTGAAACTTTCACGTGAAAATTATTTCTCTTGTTTTCTTGGCTACTAACCATCTTCTCTTTTGGGGTGTTTTTATGTTACTGTTAGTTGGACCTGTACAGTTAGTTTTTTCATCTCCAAGGCAAATATACATGTTAAAATGTGTCATCACAGGATGTCTGTAATGAAGCTTTACATTGTGATAGATTTATGATATAATTGTTTAATATGAATAACCCTTTTATTAAAACCCTTAACAGTGTAATTTTAAAAATATCTTCTAAGAGGAAACAGTCATAGAAAAGAATTACTTCTCCAAATATAAACTTACTAATTTTTATCCTTGTCCAAACAGCACCGTGAGCATTTCAGCTATTTGAAAAATGTTAAACCTTCCCGTGGGAATGTACCTGCGGCTAATGAGCAATTTCTGTGCCGTAGAGCTGGTCACGCTGATACCACGTGTTGAGCGTGGGCATATGGCCGAGGCACATGCAGACTTGGGAACTTCAGAGGGTGCCTTGCTGTAGCGGCACTAGATGCCCCTTAACGTCAGCTCTGGGGAGTGTGGCCGGTTTTGCTGTGAACCCCGTGAGCGAATAGTGTTGGGGAATCAGGTCATCCTGCAGCTCTGCCTCGCGGGAGGAGCCCGGAGCACGCGGGCCAGAAGAGCCTCCGGGCTGGCTGCTGGTGTTGTAGGGAGTTTCCAGTGCCTTTGTGCCTTTGTGCTCTTCCCCGCTACTCGTCTGTGAGCGCGCAGACGCTTGCTCGTTACACCGGTGGAGCTGAGCTTTTCTCAGTTGAGTCTTGTTAGCCAGCTGCCAACTCGTGTTGATTGCTGTTCCCTTCTTGCTTGGGTAGGACTATGGACTATGACCCTATTGTTTAAAAATCAGGCTGTTCCCTTTCCCCCTTCAGTAGCCAAGCACCTGAAGGGTTTTTAAAAGGAAATATCCTTAAAAAAAAAAAAAAAAAGACACGAACTAGTTGCCTCAGAATTGATTATTCCAGGGATGGTATGTCATTGCATTATGAGCAGCTGCAGTGTTTTCCTACAAATAAAGTAAAAATGAATAATGCTGCCTCTCTGATTTGAATGTGTTCCTTGGCAATCTGAAAGACAAAACCATATTTATGTGTTAGCAATATCCTAATAAAAAAGTGGTGACCCTCTTTAATCAGTTGTGTGATGTCAGATAGCTCATTACATGTGCTAATCCTAGGAAAAACTCTTGGTGCTGTGGAAGTGCTGCAGGGGAATCATCATGGAGAGAGAAACAGAGGGTATTTAGACACCACCCTGGTGCAGGGGAGAGCAGCAGAACTCCTCTGTGTCCTCCTGCATATCACCAAGCGGGAGCCTGCCAACTACCTCGCTGGTGGTGAGGAGCAGCGGGTGGCGTTGGCCATGGCCGCTGTACGCAGGAGAGAGGGACTCGGTGCATGGGCAGCGCTTGCTCTGCGCCCGCACTCGGCCTCGCTGGGGGCACTTGATCGGGCCCGCAGGAGTCTCAACTGCTGCTTGATGGGAGATGCCAGGAGCCAGCCTGAGTGACGGCCTCGGCCTTGAGAGAGTGGTACAGGATGAGCCTGGGGGAGGCAAGAGAAGGGGGCTCAGCCAGTTTTTAAGAAAATAGCCTGAATTTTGGCCTTTGTTCTGCCTGTGTTGATTAACCAGCCTTAGGCCCTGCCATGCTAACGGTCAGACTCCGTGCAATCGGCAGGGAAAGGGTGAATTCTGCCCTTCTGTGGCAACGATCTCCCTGCAGCTGGAGCACTGGCTGTCTCCAGCCAAGGCAGAGGCTGGAATTTCCTTGGACGCTGTTGTCATCCCAGAGAGAGGGACCACTGGCAGCACAGGCCAAAGGGTAGCAGTGCTGAATCAGGGCATAGCTAAAGAGTTTTGGCAAGGGCCCTCCTCATCGTTGGCATTGCTGCTGTGAAATCTTTGGATTCTGATGGTGATTAATCTCTGACGTCTAGAGAATGGACATGTCCTCTTTAACCCTGTGCCTTCATAGATTTCCCTTGTCTGCATCGCCTGTTCTGCACGTGCACAGGAGCTAGCTCAGTTATTGCCACTGATGTTTTTGTGAGTTTTCATCACGCTAATTCACTATAATCGGGTAAAACTGTGTGGTTTGGCATGGTGTTTGTGCTGGAAAGTCATCTTGAGCAAGACACGTGCAGCTAAGTAAGGCTCAGCAAGACAAACTCTCTGATTACCAAACCATGTATCCAAGATTCTGTTTTGGGCTGTTAGCACAAATTTCTGTGATGATACACTGTGCTACATGTGTCCTGTGCCAGCCTCTCACAAACTGTTGTATGCACTGGGGAAATAATGGAAAACCTTTCCACTCCTTTTCATGTGGACAGGGTCACGGCATTCATTTGAACAGAGACGTTTCTGCTACCAAATGGACAGAAGTGTGGGAAATCCTGTGTATTTTAGGTGCTACCAAATAATAATTCCCAGATTGCATGAGAGTTGAATGGGGAGCGTTACAAGTAACACAATTCATTGCACTGGTAGCTTTTAAATAATAGTAATGTTAAAGAAATGCAACTGGATTTTGGCATGTTCATGTTTTCTAAATATTCCATCTACATGCAGATGATAACACTTATTTGTGATTTAACATTCATTAAAAATATGTTGCTAAGTTCACTATTAACAGGAAAACTGCAATACAACCAGGCAGTGAGCTATAAATCCAGTGTGGGTCTCTGCTCTCTGTACTGGTTTCCATTACACCAAGCTAGACTTCAGGATGGTGGTGCTCTGCATGTTTGGAAGCTGTTAGCATGTTTTTGCATGCACGCAAGAAACGTACAGAACAAGAAGTTGTTGTGCAGACTTCTCTGTTTTACAAAGAGACATCGGTTTCACCCAGAATAATTAGTAGCAGAAATGAAAGAGGCTTGGTGGGTTGTATTTCCAAGTGGAAAGGTCAGACTGACCAGTGCAATGTTTCATTAGTAGACACTTTAACAGGAAAAAGAGATGGGCTGTGGGGAAGATGAAAAGGGGAAAAAAATCCTCTTTCCAGCTGCATTCTGCCCTCGTCATGATCATGTAAAAGTTATTTATTTAGCGCCTGACCCTCACCTGTGGTGTTGGCTTCATGCTCTGTGCAGAGACCTGTCAAGGCAAAGGGATGGGAAGGGAGAACAGTGTTTGTTCCTGTTGTTGGGGGACTCCCAACTGTCGCAGCCTCTCTTGTTCCGCCCTAATTTACTTTCATCCTCCCGAATAACTGTGAAACTGCACTTATTGCTATAGCATTAATGGAGAATTTCTGGATGGAGTTTTCTATTATATATTTGCTTTTCGGTAGACATAATTAGGCCCTCAAGAGAAGATATGCATATTCCATCCTTTCCCCCTATTCCTTCTCCACTGGCAAGCAACTTCTTCGGTTTAGACTGATGCAAACCTCTTTACCATCCAGTGCAAACTTAAAAATGGCTCCCTCCTCCAGAAGGCAGCAGTATTACTCTTGGCTGCCCCTGCAATCAGCAAAAGAAGTATTAATTACAGCAGGTGTAGCTGAGATAGGGAGGAAAGTTTTTTTATATATGTGATTTTATACATGTTATATACAAATACATAAATAAGCAATATCTTGCACTGCATTTTTGCATATTGTCGTATACATATACCTAATATAAATTTATTTCATATGCATATGTATGTATATGAAAAGCATAGGTTATTTATCCACCCTAAGCAAATTCCAAATATTGGGATTGAATTCTGGGCTGAGGCGCTCTCCTGAATCTCTGGGACCCCAGTGTCTCCCTGGGCACTTGTGCAGGGCTCAGAGCACAGCAGAACATCTCAGCCTTCCCCTGGGCGCATGTGCGCCCAGGGGAAGGCTGAGATGTTCTGCTGTGCTCTGATCCAGGTGCTCCTGCCCTGCCCCAGGTAACCCGGCGGTTTGGGAGAGCCCTCTGCCCAGAAGGGCTCGTGGCTTCAAGCATCTCGATGCAATCAACCAAACCATAAAAAAGCAAAACCCTTCCCAGCGCTGTGTAGCATTTACCCAACTGAATTGTAGTGCTGTTTTCACAAATTACTACAGATGAGTGCGAGCTGGTTGTAAGTATAAAGCTTAATTTATTGCTTTTCCTAGACAGTCCACAAGATGGTAGCGCTCCAGAATCCTGTCCGCTCTCTGTGTGGATTTTCTAAGCCTCATTCCAACGCGGGTGCCTCAACAAACACAAGGTTGTGAGGTTGGCTAGGTTGAAGAATGCACTTTGAAAGCTGATATGCTGAAATTAGCCAGGGTACTCCTGTTTCTGCTTGGCATGCAGTTAAATACCTGATGTCTCCTTAAAAGGCTTGGTGCCTTTTTGAGACAGGTTTCCAGTCTTTGCTTTTGAAAGAAATGTGTATAAAAGAGCTTTAACTCTTGGCATGTGATGGCACGCTGTATGTCACTGTGAAGTTGCACTTTTTCTGATATTGCACCCTGTATGTAATGCAGGACTTTATTAGTTGTGTACTTATATCGACAATGTCATTTTTACTTGAAATATTTTTTTGGAGGAAGGCAAATGTGCATCAAAAATAGTTAACTTTTGAGATATTTCTACAATGTCCTGAAATCTCTCTGGACATGAAGAACATCATAGGAGGTTATATCAGTAATGTCTGCTGATTACTGTTTGCACTTGTCAGACACCTATTGCTTCACACTTAGACTTTACTTTCCCAGGAGCCACTGTTCCTGGATGTGTATAATGTAATTAAATGCTTTTCTTTCTCCATTTCTTCTAACCTTCCACTCCTGTGCTGCCTTCGTCTAGTTTGGCTGCTCCATACGACTCTTGGCTCCCGTAGGGTCAACGAGCATTTCATTGTTAGGATTATGATTATGATGGTTCCCCCTCCGTGGTTTTTAGCCGCTGCACGCGTTTGTGCTAAACTTGCTCCAGTGTGACCTAGTTTACCCCGTTCAGTGTTTCCCTCCTGCCAGGTCTGTGCATGATGAATATGCCGAAGGTGCCTGAGCCAAGTTCTCTTCCCGGTGGAATCCCATCTCAGCTCCCACGATGGAGTCTAAATGATGCTGAGTGGGTGCTGCCACCTTGCCCCGCTCCCGCATGCGCTGCGGAGGAGCTGCCTCCTGCAGCCGCCTGGGTGCAGGCGAGGCACGAGTGGCTGTTGCCAGCCCCAGTGGGCTCCACTCTTGGCTCCCTGGCTCACAGCGTCACTGTGGGGCTGCCACATTAGGGTGTCCCACAGCAGCGTGCCCTGCTGTGTCCTGCTCGGACAGGGGGCAGCGAGTGCCCGCGGGACACCGCGTGGGCACTGCCTCCCTCTGCCAGGACACTATAGATCACTGCCCCCAGCAGCTGAGCTCAGCGGTGTCCCCTGCAACAACAAGGACGAGGGGATGTTGCTGCCTTGGTCAGATGTATGCGTGACGGCAAAACCAGTTAATAAAAAACAGCCGATGTCCTTCTGAACAGTTAATGAGTGGATTAGATGTGAACTTTGCGGGTTTGTTGAATACTAGATGATGTTGCATTTTTTTTCTCTTTTTATCCTCTTTTTTTTTTTTTTTTTTTCTTCAGTGTACGAGATGTTTTTTGCTTTGACAAATCTATTAACCCACAAGTTTGGCTATAGAATTTACCTGCCAAATCTAGTTTTAAAGCAAAATCAGATTTTGAGCAACTGAGCCATAAGATAGCCTTTAATGAAAATAGCAACAGACACTTAACTCTAGCTATTCCAGCAGAAGTCAAAATAATGTGAGCCATCAAAGTGAAAAGTCACTGTTGATTAAAGGTATCTTGAAATCTATAGTGATAGAAGGTAGTTGGTATGAAGCATAACCTTATACCTTCTCTGTCTCTTTGCATTTCGTATGGTAAAAAGTTTCTTCTTTTTAATTTGGTTCTTTCACAAATGATTCTAAATTCCTTATTTTGTGGTAAATTTGAAGTACCCAGTGGAAGTACTTTAAGGTAGTTCTTCTATAAGTATGTCCTTAGGGCAAATTATGACATGCTTAACTCTCCTTACATTTTCCTCAGTCATCTTAAATGGCCCTGGCTTATCTGCCTGTACATTTTTTTTTGATGCAACACAAACCTTTATTGCTGTTGCCAATATAAACTGTGCGCTCTAAAAACACGACAGTATGAAAGGAGAGAAGATGTCGTGCTCAGGGTCAGTTTTTGAGTGTTTGTGTTGAAGCCTAACCCTACTCCTGCAATGACTTTGAGCAGACTTCTGAGACACCCTTGAAAATTGAGGACTTGTCCTTTGGGGGAACTTCATCACACTAATTATTGTATTTTAGACCGTCAGTGTCACTTCTTGACCTCAGGAGCAGTTGTCTTGTCACCGCGATGAGCAGATGGCCTGAAAAGTGAGGATGGCGAGGACCCCAGAGGACGGGGTCAAGTCAGTCGATGAGAAACCAGCTTTTGTTCCTGCCTGTGAGATAGTGGTGGTAATCAAGCTGTGTCTGACAATATCTGGGCTTGCGCTTGTGCTAAGTCTTTGTTTTCTAATGATGAGAGGGTATGAAATCTGGCCCTACATCAAGCAATTTCACACAAGAAGGGTTTAAAATGTCACGATGCCATGGTAGACTGTGTTAGGTGAATTTGTTTTAAGATTAAAAAGAAAGCCTTGGACTTTGAGTAAAACAGGACAACTTTTCCCTATTCCTTGCTACAGTGCCCTATGAAGGGAGAGTGAAATCCTCGTGATGCTGGGGATTTTCCTTTCTTCTCCAGGTAGTACAAACTTGCTTTGAAGCGAACCCATTCTGAGCTGGGTTCACGCAACCTAAATGTGCAGCAGGAGGTCGCTCCGTTCTGTGATCCACGCCGGCTAGAGTTAGACTGGGGCAATGCTCATAGTGGAGAAGGCTATAGGGGAAGGAGCTGGATGCAGACGGATGCCCCCGCAGAGTAAGGGCTGCCTCATCACCAGTACCGAGGGGAAGAGCCCAGGCGTGTGCTGAGATCGGGAGCGGAGGCTGCGCAGAACTGTGGCTGTACAGGAACCTGTTATTGTAGGGGCTGAAATTCAGCCCCAACTACAGTTATTCTCACTTCGTGTCTTGGTTGGCAAATATATAGATGAAATTCTGCAGGACAGGTTTATTTTTATACTCTGCTGTGTTTTACCAATAATTATTATCGTTTCTCCTCTATTTCCCCCCTCTTTTTTTTTCCTCCAGTGATGTTGGCAAGATTGAACTTTTCTTTTTTGAGATATGAAGAGACAGTAAAGAACGTAGCTGGTCAACAAGCAGGATTTCATTAACATATCCCTGCAGCAACTTAGCATAAGTCTCTGGGCAACTTGGGCTGATTTTATGCTCAGTCATTCAGCAGTCAGATTATAGCAAACCAGTGGATCTTTTGCAATAGAGGCCAAGATTTATCATTTACCTTTTGGAAATGCTTAACCCGCACTCCTCAGACGTGTTGCCACATGCAAGTTTTGGCAGATTACTGGGAAAAGAAACCTCTTCAATACTTAGGTGGCTTTCCAGCTCGGTTGTGTTTAACTGAAGGTTTTAACAATATGAGCAAGTCCCAGCTCCTTACTGGGCTGCTGCCAAACCCCTGGCTTGGAGGATATCTTGTTGCTCGTGTCTCTGCCAAGATGCCACTAGCTTCTGTTGTTTCATTTCCAGAAACTCCACCTCGGGCTTCCCCTGAAATAAATGAGCTTTCATTAGTCTGCTGCCTGTCAGCGTCTCTTCTGTGATGCTGTTTCCAGGAGGTTTCTCTGTGACTTGGGGGTATTTCTGAGAATCTTCCTCTCTACTCACTCTGCCTTAACTTCTCGCAGTTACTGGGTGTCATTCTGTTGGCTTTAGTGGAATGACCCTTCATCTCTACAGCAGTAGGGGGAGGTCAGAATGGGACCCTTAGCACAAGGGGAAGGGATGTCCCCTCCATCCTGTTCATTTCTCCAGCGGAATAGGAGGTTGGGTGGCCTGGATTTTCTTACTCTTTTGTACAGTTTTATTTTTAGACCATGCAGATGACTTTTAAAGATATTAGTCCAATAGCAAAATCAAAAAGGCAAAAAGCATTAGGAACTGGGAACAGATTTGAAAACAAAACTGTATTCCTTTTGGAATATAATTTGTCTTGGAATAGTCTTGGAACAGGCTGCCCAGAGAGGTTGTGGAGTCTCCTTCTCTGGAGATCTTCCAAAGCTGGAAATGGAATTATTGTGCCATTTTGGAAATGAAACTTATGGAGAAAAGCGATGTCATTATGTCACTGTTCACATAGTTCCTCCTTCGAGCTTTGCTGACTCACGAGATACCACATACTAAGGCCTGACTTTTGTTCTTAAGTTACAGCGGGGTGAATTGTGCAGGATTTGGGATGGAGAGGAAGGCAAGATGCACAGCTAGTGGTTTGAACTCTTACTCTGAAGCAGCGTGAGTCTGTTAGCAGATCACGTGCATGAGGGTGACTGAGTGCATTATATACCTGGCAGATGCATAATATAGCTCTTGCCATCCTTGCTTGATGCCAAGATAAAGTTGGTTGGAGCTCTTGGATCAGCTTGTTGGCATCAAAACCCTGTATCCTCACCTGGCATTTGGTAATGGCTACATTGAGTAATCCTGTCAGTGCACCTGGGTGCTGCTTTCCAAACCCAGTGCTGTTTGGTGTGTTCCATAGGCTGCCTAATAGTGGTGAAGGCTGTGCTGGGTGTGTGCTTGGAGCCAAACGCAGCCTGCTGCTTATGAAATACCCCACGGTGCACCTTTAGAGGTGTTTGAGTTCTCCCATAGGACTCTTGTGCATGATGAGGTCCCATGTGGGCATGCGTTTGTTTTCAATTCCAAGTGCTTTTGGAACTTTGTTGCTGCTTTTGAGATGCTCAGTTGTCACAGAGAAGTATCAGGAGCAGCAGTGCAGGAAGCTTGTGGTGGGGGAAGAGATGTCTTGCGAGTCTGGCCGGTTAACTGCATGCTCATTCGACTCAAACTTGCTCCAACAGACGTGGACCTAGAGGCAGGGATCTTTCTGCACTATGTCCTCCCTCCAGAGAGCAGCAGAACCCGAGGAGGTGCCCTTGGTCGGTAGGTGCGTGTCAGCTTCCTCGCGTGCTTGGGAGGTGCCTGCGTTGATAACTGTGTTTTGCGGGGCAAGGAAGCTGGCATCGTTCTGAATCGCCATGGCTCGTGGCTTCAAAATCCCATCTGGACCTTTCTGCCCCCAAAAAACTTGCTGCTGATGCACCCCCCTTGGTGGGTTGTAAATAGATGTTGCACCGGTGAGAGGCTGAGGAGCTACCCAGAGACTGCTAAGCTGCAGGCGAAGGTTGCAGGCTGCCTCGTTGTGGCCTTGCTAGTTGTTCTTGTTGCCTGAGCAAGAAATTAACGTTCATCTTCCTATATCTGTATTTCTGGAGAAATTAATAAAACTAAACTTTGCTACAAACTATGCAGTCCTCTCACTTCAAAATGTCTGTAGTCCCTTTACCATCGTGATGAGGTGGTGGAGAAGCATCAAAGTATGGGGGAGAGTTGTTCCAACTCTTCTCTAACAAAATGTTAGGCCTGCAGCGGTGCAGGGAGGTGGGTGAAAGACTGGGAGCAGGGGAGGGCCTGCAAGGGACTTTTTGGGATATGGTGGCTAAACGGCAATGCTGGGGACCTGAAGCTGCTGTGCAGGGAGTAACGTGGGGAGACCTGGCACACATTCAGCGTGGAAACCCAGAGCCGATGGGTTCATTTCTCAGGGAGCAGCTTGTTTAAATTTGAAAAATTGTGTGGGGTTTTGGACAGATTCTTTATTGCATCTGCATCTTAAGTCTTTATTTATCAGATGCACATTGCCAGTTTGTATTGCTGCTGCTAACTCGACTGCTCTCTGTTTTGAATTAATGTTGTGATGGGATAGGAGTTAACCAGAATTCCAGGCTACTCTTTTCTCTTTGCAGAGAATATTCATAGTTTTTGTGGTGTAGATGTAAAGGCATGAAAAAAGCATTGCATCTTGCCCGTATTAACAGCTGAGGGTTGAAGCTGCAGAGAGAGGCTCTGTGCAGGCTCTTAGCTGGAGCCGCTGAACCTGCCTCATTCCCGTTAGTGCTGCATGTTAGGAAGAAACGTGCAGCAGGTCCAGCCAGGCTCCCAATTGCAGCGTCCCTGCAACACGGTGCGGAACTCGCTGTTCTAGTCCTGCCACGTGCGTGGGCTCTGCCTGCACCCGCCACCCACGCTGCCTTTGAGGGGGGTTGCGATCTCTCACTCGCACCTTGGTTACCCGTCTTCCTGCTGCCCGAGAACAGCCTGGAGAATACGCACTAGCTCTGAGGATGTGGCCTCAAAGAGTTAAATGAAACTGAAAAGATTTCCTCTGCTTTATAAAAGGTGTAATGTGTGGTTAGAAAAGATGCGTATTAACTAGTCTGATACCCTGAGCAGCCGTAACTTCATGTGCTGCTTGTTGTGTCGGTGTGGTAGAAGAGAAAAGCATCTACTTGTTGCAGCAGAAACGGTGCCTAGAACCTCCGCTCACAGGCGTGATGTGGAATCAAAATGTGGTGATAGGATGAGCCATGGAAAAGACCTATGAGATCATCTTATGCCCTGCCCTGACAATATGGAATTGTTCTCGACCATTCATTTCTGTATTTTCTAGCTCAATTTTAAATGGACAAGTAATGGGCTCCCACCATCTTCCTTAGATGGGAGTTCTGTAACATGTTACGTGGTGCCAGATCTCCGCCCAGAGAGATCTGGCACCAGCCCTGTGCTGAGAAATCCACTTTGTTCTACCTAGTTTATTGTGGCCGATTCCTCTTCGTTCCTTTTTAACCCACGAATTAATTGTAGATTTGATTTCACTGCGTTTTAAAAGTGTTGTCTATCAAATATATTTTTAGACCTCACCAGCCTTCTATTTTAGTTTGTATCGGATCTGCATTTTGGATCTTTATAGTGTCTGCAGCAAAATGGTTCTGTTAATTTGACTCTTGCTGAATCTCACAGATTGGGAAAATAAAAAAGAAATTATTAAATTATGCACCGTGGAAATCAATGACATAATTATGTGTTGTCACAGTAAAGTTGACCTAGGTACAAGCTCCTGGGAGCTGGGAAGACTGTCCTGTCCTTGGTGCAGAGATCCTTGTGGGATGTGGTGAGTATCACCCACACGGATTGCTGAATGTGTCTGCAAGCGGCTCTGTTTCAGAGAGAGTAGCAGAACAGCCTGTGTTCTGCTCTCAGCTAGAACTTTATATCCCAGAGCTTTTGGTCTCTCAATGGCCTCTCATACACTCGCTGTGTATCTCTTCAAGGTTGCTGGCAGGGCATGAGTGAACCAGGGCAGAGGAGTTCTCACATTGTACACTTGGTCGTATATTTGGGTTTTTATGTATTAATTGGTAATTAAGCAATTGCTTACGTATTAGTCTTCTAATAAACACTTATGTATTAAGTAGATCAGTTATCTAGGTCACAGGGATGTCTGGATTCAAAGTTGACACTCTCGGCAGCTGAGCCACAAGACATGGAACCAGGCCTACTTTTTTGTTATTTTTTTTGTTTAGCTTTTCTACTTAATCCCTTCTGTACCACGTGATTTTTTTTCCTAGGATATTTATTCAAAGTGGGATTTTTAAGTACAGGTCAGGTTACTGATTCCCACCTTTGGATGGCTTCTCAGGAGCTGCTCTCAGAAGGTTTCTGGCCTCACCCCCTGCGGGAGGGCTGCCCGCCGGCCGCCTGCCCTTGAGGCACCCGCCGCCTCCGCGGCCTCGGCCCTCGCAGGCCTTTGTGGAGGCAGCGCCCGCCACTCGGCGAGTGGGGCGCCGCGCTGCACACCGAGTCCCTTGCGGAATGCCGCTCTCCTTCCTTATTGTTAAAAAGGCTTCCAATGTCGTACCCAAATCTGTCTGGCAGCTTTTTGCTTCTATTACAATCCATACCAGCCAAGGAGAAGAGACTGTTTCCTCCTGGATTTTGTCAGCCTTTGATGGACTTCAACTGTTGCAATGTTCCATTAGTCATCTCCAAGTCACGCTGTTTGTCTTTTGTCCCCTCTTCAACTTGTACCACTTTTTAACCTTCAGACCTTGCTGAAGAACAGCTTGATCACTCGTTCCCTTGCCTCTACAGCTCTTTGCCTGCCCACAGAAATTCCTGTCATTCGGAATGGATTTCATCTCATGTTTTCCAAACCATTCCTCTAGGCTTCGTTATAATTTTGAGCTAAAAGTCCTATCGTACATACATGTACTTCACAGTTTCCTGCTACTTGTATTATAATAAACTTTTATTATCTAATGAAAGCACTGGATAGAACCAGAGCCAGGACAGACTCCTGTATGCTGTCCATCCATTTTGACAATGAATGCTAATATCTCTTTCCTCATTTCAGTTACCAAACCACTTTTTCATTAATCTTGCAATGGTTTCATCAACATTATAACCCTTATCTTGCTTATGAGAACATCAGATAAATGACAAGTATTGCTTTTCCCATGTCTTCAACACCTGCCACCCTGTCATAAAACAAAATTTAATTAATTTGACAGTTTCCTCCTGACAAATCCAGATTGATTGCGGTTCATCTCATTACCTTCCGGGTGACGACAAATTACTTAATCCAGGAGATTTCTAGGACTGGAGATTGGTTATCCTCCCATTTGTGTTGGCTTGCTTTATTTTTTTTGGCTTTTTAAAAGATGCAGAGGGACAAACGAGCAACATTGCTGTCTGGCTGATGCCTGTCCTTGCGTGCAGGGGGATCCATGTGCATGCCCAAATCCACTGCTACCCACAGGCTCAGAGAAGCCTTCAGTGTTGTCTTGTGAAGAGTGGTTGCAGAGTTAAGGCAAGCAGCTCTTTGCATCTCCAGTTGACAGCTTTTCCCTAGGAATTTTGTGCCTGAAGTAGGGACCGCCTTGGAGCTGAGACCTGAGCAAAGCCGTGCAGAGATTTCTTTCCTGTGTCTCGAAGGTGATATTTCTGTTTCTGTACTTGCCTGACACAGTATTTGCCTTGCATTGGCTTATGTTCAGTTTGTCATACAATATAGAGGAAAAAAACAATCTCTGAACTTCTCCAAGTTAAAATTATCCTTCTCTAAATCAGGAGAAATACTTCCTTTTTCCCCTCTCTTCCTTTGTGTTATGTTTTTAACTTACAAACAGATAAGGGCAGAAATTTCCACATACTATCTTGTTCTGGCTAGGGCATCGCATTGGTGCCCTATTTTCAGGCACCACAACAGTATGCTTAATCTGTGGTGATTATTATACGGGAGTTTAGGGGATTTTTGTTTTTTTTTAAATACTGATTTAGTCTTGCTGGACCAAGAAAGAACTGAGCCTCCTTTGGAGATTAAGAGCTTTATGTGAAATTTATGTACATACAACATTTCTGAACTTTTTGTAGTGATGATGATTTTCAGTTGTGCTTCTGACCTTAGTGTTTGGTAGTTATCTTTCTGCAAGCTTTTTTGGGGATGTTTTAGCTCTGAAATTATAATAATTGGGCTCTAATACTTTTTCAAAACAAGTAAAATGGAAAACTCTTTCTAAAATGACCACAAATGATCTTTGATATTGTTTGTTATTTTGTAGAAAACTGAGAATTATCACATGTCCTTCTCTTAAGTACCAAGCTTGTAGACTTGGACTGGTGTGTGTGTGTGAATTTACTCCTTGGGCGATGAGAAGAAAATTCACCTGAAGAATATGTATGTGACTATTCTGCCTCTTATTATTAAGTTCTAAGTGTGATTCTGCTTTCTACTTTTTTTAAAGCAGAATAGTCACATTCCTGCTACATAGAGTGTGCAGAACTCTTACAGTCCTGAAATCTTCCTTGGGCAGCATGTTGAGATTTTAATGATTCCCTGACTTAATTATGGCGAGAACCCTTTGGGAATGTGACAAAGATGGTCATTTGAACACAGGAAAATGAATAATGAATAATTAAGGCGTCTCATTTAATGAGCTTCTTATGCTAAAGAGGCTTGGTGTGTTGCTTTCTTATTTTCATTTAAAAGCTTTCTTTAAAAATTGAAGGAACTGCAGGAACTAGGGTGTTCCCTGGTAATTCTGCTCCGAGATTGGCTAGAATGGGGAGTGTGGAATCCCAGCTAGAGTGAGCAGATCTGTTCTGCTGCTGAGACCCCCTCGGAGCGTGCAGGGGCAGTCGTGGGGAGGGCAGGAGCCAGGGCCCGTGTCCCTCCTTGGTCCCTGCTTGCCTGTTCTCACTGCCTTGGGAGCGCGGGCTGTTGGTAGTAGATTTTTTTTTGCAATTAAACTGCTTCAAAGAAGCTGAAAGTAAAAAGTAGCTAGAATTCAAACCAAGTTCAGAAAGCTTTCCTCTTCCTTGCTTGGAATCTCTGTGTTTTTGCACGCACCACTCAATTCCAGTAAAAACTTAGGCAGCTGAAAGTCTTGTGGCGGTTGGGAAATGCTGAAACCTTCAAAGAAAGCCTTTTTCTAGCAGCTTTGCAGATGGCTCCTTGTCTGATTTATCCTGCAGTTACTTACCTAACGTGAGGGTGTGAGCAGCTCTGTGCTGGGTGCTGCGACCAGAAGTCGCACTTAGTCCACCTCCCCGCTCCCACTGATCGCCCCCATTTCACTGAGCGCTCAAACCTTGCCTTTACTTGCAGGGACCGGTATTTGTTCCTTTTGCATCTTCCGATGGCAGTGGTCTCCCTAGCCCCTCACCAGCGTGGTGGCTGGTGTGGAGGGTCCCGTGGTTAGGGTCCCGTGGTCAGCATTTCCCTCAGCCTCTAGCACGTGTGTGTTCATTGACTGCAGCCTGGCAAGAAGCAGAGCTGACTGGCGGCCCAGGTGTTGCATCTCTCTGTGACTCTGGCCCCTGCCCTGCTCTGTTTGGCACCTTCATTTGCTCGAGCAGATTCTTGCCCTGACACATGTGCAGATATCGCAGCGCTGCAGCAGTCGGTGCCTGCGCTGAGGCAGCTTTATTGGTAGTACTGGAGTTCCAAAATGGGCAGAGCAGGACTTGACACCAACCTCCTCTGTCTGTCTTCCCTCCTTTCCCTCCCTTCCCTCCCTCTCTGCCCCGTCTGTGGGGGACAGACCTCGTGCAGCAGCCGAGGTGGCCCCAAAGGCCGTGCGAAGCCTCCTTGGTCTCCTGCAGCTGACCCGGGGCAAATCCAGGTGAGCACCAGAGTCTTGAGCGAGCTGGTTCCTCCTTTTGGGTGTTGGAGCAGAAGCTGAGGTGCACCGGGCATTAATTACTCACTAGTGAAGCTAGTGAAGCTTGCTGGATCATAAAGTCTTTATTCACTTTTTTTTTTTTTTTTTTTTTTTGAAGCAGAGCAGAAGAGAATGAACCCTCCCCTCAAATCCCAGGCAGCGCTGAGGCTGTGTGTGGCAGTACAAACTGGGCACAGAACACACTTTTGCTCTTAATCCCACGCCGTGCGCCAGCTTTTCATGGCCGTGGTTCTGTGATTTGCAGAGGTGCCACCAGTGCCGGGGTGGAACCTGGCTCGCTGGGCTGTGTGACCCCAGCCTGCGCCCTCCTGTGAATTTAGGCGTCTGGGAAGTCTCAACACAGTGAAGCTATGATTTGAGATTGTTCTGACGTTCATGGGTTTTTAAAAAGTTGTTGCTTTTGGTGCCCTTATAGCATGCTCAGGTGCAACTTGTAGCTGGTAGGAAGCTTGAAGATAATCTACTGCTGTTTCACAGTGCGAGTGATTTTTGTCAATATCATAAAGATGCCAGGTCTGTTTAATCTGTTACTTAATTTGTAGAGAAAATATAGAAAAATCTAAATTCTAAATGTGTGCGTTTGTATAATTTTAGTGATTCGCAGGAATTGTGTGTTTTTATCAGTATCCTGCTCAAGGGGAGAAGGAGGAGAGGGAACTGAGTTTGTATTTGCTTAACATCAGTTTACAGACAAAGTATCTTCCTGTGCTCCTTGCGTCTGATACCTTTCCTGAGTTTCTCCTCAACTCCACCTACAAACCCACTTCTAATTCCTCTACTCCTATAAATAAGATCTACCAGTATTTTTTCTTTAGTTTGCTATGAGTCGGAGATGAAATTCTCTTTATACAGCCCTTGAACTGTTGTTAGTGTAATTTCACTTTAGCTTTCCTTCTTGTTAGGGGCCTCAAACAATGTTATTCCCTTTCATCCCAAGGCAGGGATTATAATCTCCGTGTGCTGAGCGCTCTGCAGTGTCTTCTGTATTTGGTGGAGACAGACACATTGAAGAAGTAAAGACTCTTGGTAGGACTATAAAAATATCCTCATCTTTAAATTAATTTGACCATTGTAGCTACATTCCCAAACTTGTCATTTAAACTGTGTTTTTAATTGCTTGTGCCCTAATCCAGTCAAATACGAGATGAAACATAATTCTATCAGGTTCATTTTTTTTTCTGTTGAAAGTGCAGTGAAGTTAAGGGACAAGCACTAAGAAGTGTTCCATCAAACAGCAGTATTTCCCTTCTTCACCGTCTGTGCCCGTTCCCTTCTCACTCCTTCCACTGTCTTGCTTCATCATGGAGCTTCTTAATACAGCTGAATCCTGCTAGGAATAGGAGGCAGGGATGGAGGAAACTTTTAAATTGCAGTAGTGCAGAACAGAAGGGCAAAGAAGCCCTGAACTTCTCACTTTCCATATGTTTCCTATTCAGTGGCCTGCACTGATGCTTGGCATGTTTGGAGATGGGTTTCTTGTGTCTTGATATTGCATGTGTGGAAAGGAGATGAAAGTAAAACCAGATGCCTAATAAGCTTCTAATCTCTCTTTTTAGTTGTTGAGGTACTAGGTTTATAGTCTAGCACATGTGAGTGTTACCTATCTATAGAGAGTCTCCTTTAAAGGGTTTTTATAAGTTACCTAAGTTTCACATTGCATTTTTTTTCAGCTGGAACTCCTGCTTTTTCTGATTATTTTTTTCCCAAAGTACTAAATATTCTGATGAATTGGTAAATCAATATTGCCCACTTTCTAGTACCTCTGGTTCTTTCTTTTGTCCTCTTTTTCTCTTCTTTTCATTTCCAGTGCTTCTTTTGACACAGCAAAGCAAACCAGCGGTGTTTTAGCAGGAAGATGGGTTCATCTTCCACAACTCCTCACATGTCCTGTTGCACATAACCCAAAGAAGGGAAGGATTTAAAGTGTAAAGTGATAAGAACTGGCTTTATCTTCTGTGTTTTGCTCTTGTTTGTTATCTGCTCTTGCTGTTCTAGTTGCACCTCTTGTGTTAGTGTTGGGGGAAACGGAAACACAGTTTGTTTTCCACTGGGAGTTGTCTTGATGACCTTCCCGCACCGTGACAGACCCAAAGCCTTTGCTGATCCACAGTGATCAGAGCAGCGTGAGCGCTGCCTGTTCCTGGGCATCCTCAGGGTAGAAGTACCCTGAGGAGCGACGCTTTCATAGGCGGCTGTTCGGCATATTCTTAATAAACTAGTATTTGTATTTTGATGATTCCCTCTTTTGCCCCTCCAGTCCCCTCGAATTATTTAAAATAACTATAAATGTGGTGCTGCCGTCTTCATGCCATGCGCTGGTGACTAGCTCCAGTAGTCGTGTTGCCAAGGCTTTCCATCTAGCTTGGGTTTCTTCATGCTCTCTCTCAGTGGTATGTGGTAGTGCCATTTTGCAGTCTCTTTTGAATGTAGTTTTTGCAGTGGGACTAATGGGTTAAACTAAACCAAATGACACTCCCCCGTGTCAAGCCGATAAAATCACTTTTCAGCCACTGGAAGATGGTAGATGAAGCTAAGCAGACCTTACCTTGCACTAACAGAAAGTGTAAATTTTCTTTTATTCCAGGAAGCTAAAGTTAGGGTGAATGATATATAGTGCATCAGGAGTGTATGCGATGTGCTGAAACAGGAATTGACATTTCATTAACTTTGTAATTAAGGGTAAAACCAAATAGCTTAATAATTTTACTGAAGTCTGAAAAGTGGCACTTAATGAAGTTTTCTAGTACCTAATTCCCTTAAAGTGAGTTATGACATCTGGCACAAAAAGCTTCGTGCTTCATCCAACTATCAGCCTGGCAGTGGCCTGTCACCTTCCAAGAATTGTGCTCCTTTGCCATTTCTCAAAAGCAGAAATTTAGCTTATACAGTCTTGTTTCCCCAGGGGTCTGAATCTTTGACTTGCATCTTTTTTCATAATCTCTTTTCTATTTGAGGCTGCTCCAGCCTCCAAGCTATGCAGAAGCTGCCTGGTACTGCTCCGATCCGCGAGGGATCTGGTTCTCTCTTGGCGGGCACCACTTTCCTAGCTAAGGGACTGCTTCTGAAATCATGCTTGAAAAGGCGCCTTTTTTTCTTTTTTCCCTCGAAATCTAATTCAGGAGTAGTTTGAACTCTGCTGTGCAAGCCAGCGTTGTAATCCGTATAATAAAAACATCTCCATGTTTGGTCCAGTTGGTTAATTAGCTGAAAAGATACTTAGGATGAAACAGGCTTGGCTGACGGATCAAATCCTTGTGCTTATGTATATCTTACGGGATGGGGCAAGCTCACTTATTACCCTATCTTATTGAATTTATTCTCATTAATAAAAGCTTGAGCTGCTTTCTACATGCACAGTATTTGGCCTGTGCATAAGATATTGGTGGCATTAGGGCATTTAACCTGCATATGCACAAATTATTCTCTGTGCCAACATTCAAAAAAGTATGGTTCAAGCATTATAAATATCCAACTCTTTATCATACATACATTATTTATATTGTCATTTAAAGAGGTTATTTAGGCATAAACTACAGGCTAGGATGGTTAAAAGGCTTACGGTGCATCCGGGATGAGCTGGGCAGTGGTGAAGGGCAGCAAGATTCACTTCATTTGCAGCTCGAGGAAGGAGATGATTCCCTAAGGCAAAGGCTCCTGGCTCTTCCAGATCCAGGTGGAAAGAAAAGGGACCCAGTGCTATCGTATCCATTTGCAGTAGCATTTCTCTGCTAACTGAATCCTGTCAGAGAGAGCAACTAATGTGAACTGTATTTTACAGAGGAAGAACTGAGCTCAAGAGCAAATAACTTCCCAAGGTCAATCAGGAAGCTGGAAACTGAAGCCTTGTTTTAAAGAAGCATCAGGCAGTCTTTCCTTTCCCACCAGAATAGGATGGTTTCTCACACACTGTCCAGTCCTTAAGTGAGTGAGTTTGGCCCCTTTCCTGTCTCCAGTAGGACACGAGTCGCACCTTGGAGCGCCAGTGGAGACCTGAGTCTGGCTTTGCACTTTGTGGAGAGCTGGGCCCAGGGCCAGGGCCTTGCCTTAGTTCCCGGCGCACTCCTGAGCGTCCTTCAGCTCTGCTGCTTGCTCCTTCAGAAACAGGAGTATGTCTGTGCAAGCTTTCAGCACGTGGAGAAATGGGGATTTACTTCTGGTCAGGGAAAAACCACGGATTGCTGAAGTGCAGCATTCCCCTTTGCTACCCGTCCACAGGCACAGCTCTGAGCCTTGGGAAGTGTTAGGGAGGGGAGGAGGAGGAAGAGGAGGGAGTGGTGCCTGGTGGTATGTGGCTACAGGGAGTTCTGGGTGCAGGCAGGAATCTGTGATTTTACTATATTGGGAAGAAAGGTCCCTAAGGTCACATAACCGGTCTCCATCCGTAAGCATTTCTGAAACGTCATCCCAAAGTAAGCAACTTCTGGGGCTTAATTTATTAGCCCACGAATAGCAGACAAGCAGCGCACTATGTGCTGCCTTCTGGATAACTGACAATGTGTTCATAGTAGCTTCTGATTTTGACATTTGTAAGGTATTTTGCTTCTGGTAGTGTCATATGCAAACTAATGCAGGGGACACATGTCCCTCCCTGGATCTTGGGCCCTGCAGACTCCTCTAGCCGAGGAGGAAGAGTCGCAGCATCCCAAGACCCCTCCGGATTTTATGCTACACTCTGAGGAGTCAGTGTGACTGGGCTAATTGAACTTCAAATTTAAATGCAGCCTTATTTTTACAGTAAATTCTGTGTTTTTTCCCCTGCAGAAAGATATGTTAGTATCATGTAGAATGACGCTTTTTACTTGTGGAATCTCTAAGTGCTTATCTGAAAGGAATCAGACTGCCTTAAAATGCTGGTCTGCACTGCTAGGAAGTATGCTAGCAGGAATACTGGGAAAGGTTAAAATCAGCAATTCCTCGGCAAGCTGCTGATCGTTCATATTTGTGTAGGGGGAAAAAAAAAAAGATGGTTCCTGATTTACTAGATGCCTGCCCTGTGTTCATACTAGTAAAAGGTCCTCCTGCAGGCCTGTAATACTGCTGCCTCTTTACCTCCCGTAATGAATATTCAAAAGCTGCAGTCATTGAGGACTCAGGTGGCAAAAATAGTAAGATGATTGAAGCGAGCCTTGACATAAAAGCCTAAAAGTACATTTCTAACTACATGAAAACCGTGCAGATTCCCCTTTCTTCTGACCACATAAAAGAATGGTGCCAGGAAATCTCCCATGAATTAAATGCCTGTCTCGCACACTAGCATGATCGCATCTCTCCCTCTGTATGATGTGTTGTAATAAGTATGTTTAAAAAAAAAGAGGGGGAAAGACAACAGGGCTTTCTGTAATCCTCTTTCACAAAATGTAACGTAATTGAAAAATGGGTATAAAGGGCATACTGTTAAGATATGGCAATGCATGCATTGTTTTGTGCATAATGCAGGCAGGGTCTCCATGGTAAAAAGAAATTTTTATTTTATTTTTTTTGTCACCGTCAGCAGTTAACCTAAAGTAGGAGCTGCTCCATTTCATTATAGGTTAAATGACTTACCATGCAAAACTGGCTGAAAAGCGTAGATCATCAACTTGCCTTTTTTTCATAGGTTTTAAAAATAGGCTTTAGGATTAGTGAAGAAAAGACAAAGCATCGTATGTTATTGTTCAGGAATTTATTTAATAGAAAGCGCTCCTTTTCAGCATCCCCCTTCGCCGGAGTCAGTTAGGCACTTCCAGCTGGTGGCAGGGGATACAGCCATAATACAGCGTTCTCTGTCCCAGCTGTCTTTTTCATTACGTGAGATGCGTTACGATGGCTGCGCTGTTTTACAGAGGTGCAGGTACAGCAAGGTACAGGAAGAAATCTGCAAGCGGGTATTTTGGTAGTGACTGCAAGCGCCTGTGAGGTCCTTGAATCCTGCCTGTGTTCCTGGCTCTGGTCACAGCTCTCCTTCCAATCACCGGAGCGGTCGCTGTGCGGGCTGCCTAAAGGTGCCCGAGGAAATCATCACTTACGAGGGAGCGGTGCCGGAGAGGATTTTTAATGCGTTATGGCTCACGCAGCATCGCAGTTAAAGAAAAACAGGGATTTAGAAATCAATGCCGAAGAAGAGACCGAGAAAAAAAGAAAACACAGGAAAAGATCCCGGGATCGGAAGAAAAAGGTACCTAGATCTGTGTCAAATTCTGACAGGGTTTCTTTTGTTTTAATTTTCTTACCATTGCAATTGAGCTGTCAGCGCTGGCCCCGGGTGCACCCCGGCAGTGTGCGCACCGTGAGCCGGCAGCCGCGGGGCCCGCGGCTGCGAGGAGCCGTGGTGACTGCAGGGGCGATGCAGAGGTGTGCGCAGCCCCGGCCGGCTGCGAGTTGCAAATAGTTTGTAACAGCGACGGGAGGGGAAATGCGGAGCTTTCTACTAGGTTTGACCGAGAGAAGAATAGTTTATCCTTACATGCGTGTACTTGGGGGAATGTGTGTGGAAGCAGATTTATTTTTCTTTGTGTTGGGACTGTTACATGTTTGAATCCATTTTTGGGATGATGCTACAGAAATAAGATGTTCCATTGTTTCTCTCTCCTCCTGGAGCTGAAATGCTCCTCAGAATCAAGCTGGAGCAATCTGTTATTGGCAACTTTCTTTTGTTAGGGAAATCTGTGCCTGAGATGGCAGAGCCTGGCTTTTCTGTGCTGTAGATTTGCCTTAGATGCAGGAATCCCTCCAGCACACTAGGGCTTGAGAAATGCAGTAAATGCTGCATTGCTCATTGTTCAGTCGAGAGCCCTCAGTGAGATTCAAGTCTTACTGTTTTTCTCCAAGGGGAAACCTGGAATAGTTGCGGCTCGTGGCATAATGACAGATAAGGAGGCCAACCACTCTGGCTGCTCTGTGGATGTGTCCTTAAAAATGACACCTTACACGGTGCTCTGTAGAAATAAGGCCCTGCCATGATTTCTTGGTCTCACATTGTACTTTATAACCAATATTTAAGACCATGTGAAGCTGCTGCCTGTTTTAGCAGGAACCTGGGCCCGCAGTGTTCCCTGTGCCTTTGTGGAACCCCCCGGGGGGCTGCATGATCTCGCTGCGCCCGGAGGAGCAGTGTCTGTGCTTCGGGAATGACACGCAGGCTGCTCCAACGTACGTGCAGTGCTGGCTGCGTGGGAGCCCGCGTTTCCCTGCCCTCTCCTCTCGTCCGTGGGCCAGGGCAGTGCCATCCGCGGGGCCGGCGCCTCCTGCCCGGCGCGGCCGCTGGGCCGGCTGCAGCGGGCTGCGCTGCGGCGGGCTGCCCGCCGCCGAGCTCTGCGCTGCTGCGGGCGCGCGTGCTAGAGAGCCTCCCAGCCCTCCTTCAGCGTGAGCCGAGGTGTGCAAGGAAGAGGCTGCCCTTGGGGCTGGTCTTGAGGCCTCTCAGCCTCAAAGAATAGCAATATTGTTATTGCCTACTGGTTGCCTATACGCAGGTCTGCAACGGAGCTAGCAGGTTCCCCCTCCTCCAGCTCCAGCTGTCCCCAGCAGTGAGAATTTGGGGATGAGGCCTCCCAGGCTGTATTGCCCTGTGGGTCGGCGGGCGCAGCCTCTGCGCTAAGGCGGCTCGTGCTGCAGAGCCCATGTGCCCGGCGCGAGTCCCTGTGTGCTCGAGCCCAGCAGCAGGAGGGCTCGCAGGGGCTCGGGCTGCGCTACTGGAGCAGCGTGGAAGGGACGGGGCAAGCAGGGCTCTTGGTTCAGCCAGGTGAGACGGCTGCTTTGGGAGCCAAAATGCTGTAGTGTTCGTGCAGCATGAGGCTGGGGAATTGTGGCCAATGGATATATATGAAGCTATTAATTTCCAACGTGGGCATTTTTTTCTTTTCTTTTTTGCAAGATTTCATTTCTGTGTGTTAGACTGAAAAGAGCTTTTCCATTGCAGCAATGGCTTTTGGTGTTTTTTCTTCCTTTCAGTCTTACAGGAATTTGGTAGCTTAGTTTCTTTCTGAATTTCTTTAGGACTTTGCAGCACAAAGAGGCCACCAGGAGAATGAAGCAAAAAGCAGCAACTGCAGCACTTTCAGATGGTTGGGCATCAGTCTTCTCATAGCAAAGATCCAGGCTTGCCTCCCGATGCAGGGGGTGTAGGCAGCCCAGTAATTGTGGCTTGCCATTTTGTACTTTCCTGCCTATTTAAAACACTTTCCCCCCAATATTTCCACTATGAGTTGTGAGTCACTTGTTCCTCTGCACCACCCACCAGCAAGCAGCGCTTGGGGGTTTGCAGATCACACGGTACTGCACAAAGCGAACGCTTTCCTCGAGCGGGAGGCAGAAATAGCCCTCAGGGCCTTCCAATCACCCTGGAAGAGCAGGGAGCAGCCTGGGCTCCGGCTGATTTATGCAGCAAGGCGAGGGAGGCGTCTGAGGGCTGGAGAGAGGCTGGTGGGAGCACCCAGCCCTGGTGAGAGCAGCAACAGTGGCGCTGATTTATGTGCCTGGGTGGCTCTAGCACTGCAGGCTGAGGGGGATATTTCACAGCCTTGGACTGGTTAAGCAATTTGCAGTGCAATAATGTTTCTGTTAAGGCTTGCTCCAATCTTGTGTGAGAAGGATGAATTTTTGTTAAAAAATACACATCAGCACCACTCAGGATATAACGCCCTGGGTTTTTATTCCATCCCATTTCATTTTAAGCTGAGTCTTGGTGAATTGCTGCATTTACCCCTGTGGAATCACCCTGTGTGCTAGGAGCGCACCACGCTCCTCCTGCGCGCTTCAGTTCAAGGCACTTGTGAAGATTCGGAGCTTAAATAGTTTTAACTCATGTAAGGCAAAGGAATGGGCCTGGGCAATGAAGCAAGTGCACTAAAGACCTGCGTTTTGCGGATTTCCCATTTGTTTAAGCTGTAGCTCGGAGGCGAATCCTGGCCGCTTGTGCAGCATCCTACGCTGCAAGGAGGCTGAGCCCACCCAAGGGCAGACCTGGGCCTTAACTGCAATCAGGAGGCAACGCAGCCCCCTCTGAGGATACAAGTGACTGACTGATGTGGTGATCTGCTTGATTCCTTACAGTGCTACTCTGTCACTCATGGTTTGCTTTGTGGAAAGTAGAAATTGTTTATCCTGTAACAATATCTCAAAAGAAATTAGTTGCTTAGTCAGTGCTATTCCTAAAATAAAGGTGAAATCTCCAAGTCGTTTTTTATTTTTTTCCTTCTTTTTTGGTTCGGTACATAGTAGAAGCGAAGGGCTGTTCCTGGCACACAGTCAATGATTTATGTTTGCTGCAATATTCAGGAAGGCTGGAGTGGTTTCCGTGTGTGTGTAGCAGTCTGCACCAGCGTGTCCTGTGGCCGCACAAAACGCGGGGTCAGGCACAAAGCCTGGCCGCTGCCCTCTCGTCTCTGGTAGAAACTTGGGCACAGCAGGGGCTGGACTGGGAGGCCCACCTTGCAAATGCTCTGTGTTTCCTTGCAACTCTTGTCACCTTTGAAGGGAAGGGTGAGCCGCAGGGCCGCAAGGAGCTGGCAGCTCCTGCACCGGCCCTGGTGGCAGCGCGAATGCCGGGCAGGGAGGAGGCTGTGGGGCCCCCACTGCTGCCCCTCAGCTCTCCAAGCCGTCTGATGGGTCTCGGCCAGGCCGAGGTTTCACCGGGCGTCTCGGGAGCTTGGAAGGAGACGGCGCCTGCGCCCCGCTGCGTTACCCTGCGCGAGAGCCAGCACGCGGCCCCGCCGCAACCCAAATGGCCTTCCCGGCTGCGACTCGCTGGGCAGGCTGCAGAAAGGAAGGGCCGTTCCTTCTCTGCCGGGCAAGCCCTCCCACGATGGGTTGCTCTGTGGTTTAAGGAGCAATTTGGGTTGCAATTGCTGCAGTTATCCCGTACAACAAGGGCCTAGTAGTTCTCAGGTAAAGGCTGAGGCAGCCTCAAGGCTTTTAACTCAGAAAACAAATACAAATCACCCCTTTCTTGTTTCTGGTCTCATGTATTTTAAATATTAGGATCGTCAGGTTCACCTTTGGTTTTTGAATGGGTGCAGTGCTCAGTAGTAGAATGTAGATAGGCCAGAATAAATACAAGAGAAAGATGTTGATTTACTCTCTGGGTACCATACTTATGGCAAATGCAAAGCACGTGTAGATTAGGACTTGAATGCAAGAAGGGCTGCTGGAAAGTTGTTGGAAAATTTTCCTAGATACTAGAAAAATTTGGATCACGTCCTTGATTTTGGACGTGATACTCTGTCACAGGCAAATAAGCTAAAATAAGTGAAGGGCATTTTGGCAGGGATCTAGAGTCCCTGGTGGATGGGGTCTCTGTTAGCAATGCTGAATTCTTACCAACTTTGGCTTTAGTGGTGAAAGAGCGTCGCTATTCAGCTGAGAGAAACAATTCCTGCTGTAAGGCTGCTCCTAACAGAATGGAAAGACTGTGCTGTGTTATTTAGCTAGCACGAGAGCATCATTTGAAGAGGGCACCTCATAGTGTTGCTTTCTTGTTTATCAACACAAGGGAAAAATGATTTAGGCAACTTCAAAATTTTTACCTTTTTCTATTTGTTCAGCTGCTTTGTATCCTTGTCTCTCTCTGTCTGGGATTGTGGTGGTGCAGTGGATGAGTTCCTATGCCCATATTGGCCTGTTTTACAAACCACCCTGCACGTAATTAATGTTACTGGCCCTGGGTGGGAGGAGAGGCGAGAGGGAGGACAAACAGCAGGTGATCTCTCCATCCCAGAGAGATTGTTAAATGACTAGATTTAGAGCTGGACTCTCAGGAAACGTAAATCAATATCTGGTTGGTACTAATGGAGTCTTTTATCCTTCTGTCTTTTCCACCTGGGCTGGGTTTTATTTATTTTCTAGGAGAATTGAGGGGAATGTCTCTTCCATGGAAAATGAGTGCTTTTGAAGCAAAAGAGAATTCAAGAATGTTATCTGGTAAACAGTGTCTGTCTGTTTGTTTTTAAACAAAATCTTTACCTGATTATCAATAGCCAAACTTTGAAGCCCATCTGATTTCTTGCTCCTGGGGCGACAGGCTGCTCCCTGGCTGCTTGCCCTTGGGTGCAGCTGCCCGCGCCGTTCGCTGAGCGTTGTGGGGAACCAGAGCGCTCGGCTGCGGGCAGGGCTGCCTGGGCACTGCCTGGTGCTACTTACAGCTAGACTTGGCCTGCAGAACTAGGCTCTGGATACACAGCACGGGGATGAGGGCGAAGAAATAGAGGAAAAACTGATTTTAAACTAGGTTTGAGGTGATGTTGAGGTGAGAGTTAGACCCAAAGAGTTTGACTGGGCCCAGCGTGTTTGTCAGGCTGGAAACGTGCTGGACATTGGGCAGCTCTGCACAGCAGTGTCCCTGGTTGGACCGGCGCGCGGGACCCTCCTGGGTTAGGAGCCTCGTTTGGGGGCTGCACCTGCCACGTACTGTTCTCAACTTCAGTTTCCTCACTTAGGCTATAGCGCTATATATTTAATGGAAAAAGTTAAGTATCTTGAGAGGATAATTCAGTGCACATAAGTGAGACAATTTAAAGCAATGCCCTCGTTTTCAAAGGCACTGAGTATCCCCGAGTCCTGCCAGCTCCAGCTGGCAGCTCTGGGCGTTCAGACGTCCTGCAGATGCAGCACGGGGTCTGCGCGGAGGCTCGAGAGGCCCTTGCAGATCCTGCCACCGTGTCGGCTGGCTGGAAGCGCGGCGTTGATGTGAGCACCTGCGCCCAGGAGCTCCTCTGAAGCTCGAGAGAGGCTGAAACCATTTAATAACAACGATCTGAAAAGGGAATGCAATTAAATGTTTATTTAGGGTTTATTAAGTAAAACTAACGTGGACAGGAACACTTGATCGATGTGAAGGCATGTTTTGTTACTTGAAAAGAAAACTTACTCTGGGATATGTTTAACAAAATCAGAATTTTGGCAATGAGCTGAGGCTCCCCATTACTGAGAAAGTTAGAGTTGCCCAGCAAAGCAGGTTTGCTAGGGCTGAGGTGCAAGGACTTTGCATGAAGTACCAGAAATAAAACCTCATCTGGCTGCTGCGGTTGCAGAAAGATACTGCACTTGTGCCATCGTCTCCTTCATCTGAGCATTTGTTTGTGGGGCCTTGTAAGATTTCTTTTAATTAATTGAATGATGCATCTCACCTAAATGTTATTTGGTTCATCTACGTTTTGTTGCCCAGTTTGGGATTTTGGTTTATTGGGCGGCTGCTGCGCCTGTTGAATATTGTTCCACCACAGCTTGTGCAGCAGCTTTAAATCTCAGTTTGCACTCTTCATTTTAGTATCTTACTCTTTTATTGAAAGCCAGTCATAATTAGAGAAATGGAGAGGATAGAGAGGGTTCATTTATAACTCAGTGCTGTCTATATTAGTTTTTTGTTGCATTTCTTGTCCAATAGCTCCCGTGTCTGCGAGCAGCATGGTGTAGGTGGCAGTGCAGGTGGGGGCTAACGCAGCAGCATCTCTGCTGCAGCCGTGAAAGCCGGCGACCCCGTCGCTGCGGGGAGACGGGCAGGGGCCCGGCTGAGCCTGTGGGGCAGCCCCTCGCATCAGTCCTCTGTGCCAAAGCCAGCAAGGCGCTGAGCTCGTCTCTGCCCTCCCTGCCAAGAAGAGACGTGTATGTCACTTCTGATACGTGAGCCAACGTCAGCTGAAATCAAGTAGAAAGTGCCTGTTTGTGGCCTCTCTGCTGGGTGCGCAGTGTGGCCTTGGAGGGAGCTGATTGTGTGTCCTGAGCAGGGCACCCAGCTCTCGCTTTTGATGCCTACTGAAAATCAATGGTCACTAAATGAGTTCAAATTATACTCACATACCCTGTGCTCATTTATGTTATGCCCTCTTCTATGCATGTGCACAGACAGACTGTGGGTATAATATTTCATTATATCCATCTTCATAGAGTAGGGCAGAAGTTTTTGACGCAGAAAAGTGTCTCCGTTTCTTTGTGAAGCTTTGTGGGCTCAGCCCTGGTCTGTGGTCCTGTCCTTAACGTGGCCTCCACCCTTGGACACTGTCTTTGTTCAGCAGCCGGGCGCCGCTGGGGGAGCCCAGTGGGAGGGAAGCCGTGGGGAGGGCAGGTGCTGCTGCTGGAGGCTTTGTGGGAGCCGCCGCGGCAGCAGTGTTCGCACAGTCGCGTGCGAGGGCCGAGCTCCCTACTCATCCCGCGCTTTGGCACGCTGTGGGCAGCCAGGAGGGCGGTTCCGAGGCCTGCCCGGCGCCCTCGTGCTGGGGAGCTGCCATGTGGGTCGCCCTTGTCTCAGTGCTCTGCTGGCACCAGAACGAGCCGTGTGCATAGTTGCACGTTTTGATGCTGGTTGGTGGTTCTATAGTGAAAGTCCCTCCATGTCCATCCAGGCGTTACCTGGGAGGGAACTACTTCCCGTAAGCTCATCACCGACCTCCTTCGGGGGCCCGTGATACCTCATCGGTCCTTGTGGACACTGCCGTGGTCTCTCCCAAACCATAATCGTTTCCCTTTTACTTGCTGCGAGCTTCATGTTGAACATTTGGAACTGGTTCATTGGATAAACTTACCGTTGGCCTCGAGCAAATATGGGCGTCTAGGAGACGGGAGGATCTGTGGCCTCTTCTGCCTGCCTGGAACTTGTCTGAATCCAGCAGTCGTCTCTGGGGCTGAAGACAGCGGTTTCAGGCGCAGGCTGCAGGAAAGCTGCAGCAAACGTCCCCCAGCCATAGACCACGCTGGGTCATGAGCTCAGACGAACGCTGACAGCTGCGGGGGCCGAGCACCTTGCGGGGCAACAAGCAGGCGAAAAGAGCCGCAGTCGGCGTGCGAGCGAGCGCCTTGCAGCTCCCTTGGCCACGCCGCCGTAGGCAGGCTGAGCTTCACTGGCTCCAGGGACTTTCCTTCTTCTGAAAAGTTAAAACATCCCATGCTGAAGTATTGCTGAGGAGGAGGTGGGAGGAAAGCTTCCGTTGTTACATTTTTACCAGCTAAGCAAAGAAAACATCTTCAAGGGGAATCTGCAAATGTATTGGATACCTGGAGTCCTAGTTTCTTCCACCACTTGATTTAATTTGAAACCACCAGCACTTTGAAGCTGTTAAACATCAAAATTCTGATAACTAAAGACTGCTGTTTTTCTACCAGTCTGAAAAGATTAAAAAGATGTTGAGAGGAAAACATCTCTTATGACAGTGGGTGCGCAGACAAAGTTTCTAAGTAGGGCAGCCTGAGGAACAGCCACCACTTTTTAACATTTATGGAAAGAATGTATTTTGTTTGATGTTTGTATCTGGTTCTTTTTGTGCCTCTCTTTTGCAATTTCCAAAATCTGGTTATGCTTAAAAACAGCTTAATAGATGTCCTGCACCCTCAGCACACGCTACCCATGTAAAAGTACACAAGCTTGCACGTACTTTAAACAGCAGGGAGCAGGAGGTTCTTCCACAGACTCTTCCTTGGGTTTCTTATTCAGCAACTTACCTAATCTCTGGTTTTCCTCTCACTAAAACATCCCTGCCATTTTCTGCTTCACATTTGAAGGATCCCTTTTCAGATGGCAAGCACCAACTGCTTTTCATGTCTTGTTATGTAACATATTTGGTATGCCTCACGTAGGGACTGCCTGTGCAGGATTTAACGATTTTGTTTGTTTTTTAAACTTATTTTGAATCATTTCATATGGTGTACCAAGCCAATGGCCAGTGGCTATTTTATCACTGATCAGACTAGTTAACTTTTTATAATAATTCCTGTTGATATAAAGAATTTAGTGAAACCCGTCTGGGGTTGGTTGTTTGACCCTCCTGATGCGCAGAATCCTGGTCCAGGCTCAGGTGTGAGGCCTGCATGAGCGTGGCCCTGAGCTGGCTGAATGAGCGGTGCTTCCTGACGGTGCGTGTATCTTCTTGAGCTACCGGCCTGGCAGCCTTGAAGCCAAGCTCGTTGGATTGTGGTCAAGTCATAGGTCCAATTAGAAGAACTACTGAACATATGCAATAAATTCAGCTTGAGAGGCCACATGCGCAATCTGCCTTGGGCTGGGAACCCAAGGGGTGCTGTGACCAAACCAGCTCCACAGGGAAGCGGCCAAGCTGCCCATTGCTCCTTGTTTACTGCCACGCGCAGAGGAGCAAACGGAGCTGGTGATGCTTTTTAAAGCAAAGCAGTTTGAAGGAAGAGGACCACTGCAGTGGCCTCATGAACCATCTTTTCCAGGCAGAGGGAGCGGCTTGATAGGAGCAGAGATTTTGGCACTGAACTAGGCAAAGAGATAGATAAAGTTCCCCAGCTTTGTACAGCAGGGTGAGACGCTCCTCTGGCTGAAGGACATGCAGGAGATTGCACCCAATCGAGTCCTTGAAAAGATGAGATCTTTTATCCATTGCCTGGCTTCAGGGGTTTATACCACAGCCGTATAGCTTCTTGCCTTGCCAGGGCCTGCGTGCCAAGAGCCAGCTACAAATTAATCAGGGCTCATCATTTCTGATACAAAGTTGAGCAACTCACTGACACCTATAAAATTGCAAGTCTTCCCAGAAATAGCAGTTTGCTACCCAAAATACTTTTTTTTTTTTTTTTAACTCTTCAAGATTTGGGGAGAAAATGAGATTCAGCTTCTTATCTTTCTGTATGTTGCTTTTGCATTTGCGGTAGATTTTTCTCACATTTTCTTGACAAGTCAGAGCCTCTGTCCTAGTTTTGCGAGCTCCCCCTGTCACTGCCTTGGCGGCTTCCTACAAGAGTTGTAAAAGAGTTGTCTGAAAAAAGAAGAAAGGCAGCTTCACAAAAGGGAGGCAAATTCATCCTTATGTTCATGTTCCAGCTAAAGAAGATCTTAAGAAAATATTGATGAAATTTTCAAAAAGGGAAAAAGAAAATTGGGAAAAAAAGATGCATCTAGTAGAGCTAGCTAGAAAGAGACCCTGTTCGAGGGCTTCTGACTGAAATATTGAAATACACTGCATCTTCAAGGGGCTCAACTTTGTGTTCTTTGTTCAAAAATAATGTATATAAAAATATTTTTAGAAACTTGCATGTTAACTACTGGCAGTTGATTTTGTTAATAGTTATTTTATGCATGTCTTTTTCAGATGAACAGTCATTATTTTGCCTATTGGAGATCTTTGATCATGCAAAAATAAATAGAGTATGTGAAGCCTTGTTAATATGAGGACAGCCTTCAGTCTGCTTTACTTCACAGCGAGGCAGCTGTGATGCAGTAAGCGCAGTCTCTGCCATCTCTGCGTGGCGGTGGGGAGGACTGGGGTTCAGCCTGTAGGAGCCTTCCTGGGAGCACGTCCTGCTGCCTGGGAAGAGCCCGCGGGGCTGCTGGGGAGGAGCGGCGGACGGAGAGCGCACAGCCGGAGGTTGTTCCCTGGAAGCGCCTTGGCCAGGTGCCACGTGCCCGCGGTCATCCCCTCCAAAGATCTAAGTTCCTTTACATTAGATGAAGGAAAGGTTTTCCTTGCTTGGGTTTGTAAAAGTCTCTAGCTGCAAACGACGTCTCGGCTGTTGCAGTAGAAATGCAGAGGTGCAAAGTAATGCTATGAAACAGTATTTCAGTTATTTCACAGTTTTCAGAGAGCAAAATATTTTTCCATTAAATTGGCTTTATGTGTTCAGCTGACAGGAAAGCAAAATTTTGTGCAGCTTTTTGTTTTGAAGTCTTTAATTTTTAATTCTGCCTTTGGATGGAAAGAAAATTGAGGGGTGCCGTTGTTTCCTAAAGCTCCCACGTGACTAAACAGACTGCATGGGTCTTTGCCTCTGTTGTTATGGGCCTGGTTGTTCCAAAGTGCTAGGGATTCTGGCACTTACCCAATGAAGTACTTAAGTGTGCACTTAAGTTTAAGCCTATTTGTAATTCCGTAGAGCACAGAGGGAGCACTGTGTGCTTAAAGCTGAATCCAGTGTTAAGTGATGTATTGAACAGAGGCCCATAGTACCTCCCTCATCATAAAACACGTGTTTTTGCAGGAAAAGGTGCCTATGGAAATGCCATTGGTTCCCCTGGCCCTGTGCGAAGCAGGGTGGGTGCAGGTGCCTGGCTGTGGAGTTGTCACCGTTTAACTTAAATGGGGTCTGAGATGACAGGGACTCAGATCAACACGAAAATGGATGTTCCATTCATAGACGCTGTTTTCTTCATAGGTGTTTTTTCTTTTATTAATATTATCAATATTGGACAATTACTAATATATCAATAAGTGAGTGGCAAGAACAGATAGTGCAAAAGACCTTGAAGAGCAGAACAGTGTTGAATCCATAAATTAAGGCAAGGGAGACCTTCTGCTACTAGGTCACAGATGATATTTGCACTCACATTATTGCTTTAACATGCTTATTTAGAACCTCATTAATTCATTGCATGGTTTCCATTCCAGATGTACAACTCCAGTATGTAATATCTAAGTATATCAATTCTCCTTTGGGCGGTTATTTATATGGCACAAACCATTGTGCCTTTGGAACGTGTTGGCAAAAGCCTAGTAACTAATTCAGGGCAGGGTTTCTTAGCTGAAGAAGAACAGAGTTAATATTCTTACAAAATTTACACATGTGACTTAAGCTCAACAAATTATTTATGTTGATGACAAGATGGCTGTACTCTGCAGAATATAAAATTGTGATTTCAACTTTGAATATGAAATATTCAGTCATTTGAAAGGCCTGTTTTGGTATCTTGAGTAAAAAAAATGAAGCAACCTTGGTTTAGAAATTTATTTGTAAAAGTTTTCTAAAACAAACAAAAATGATTACTTTTTTCTCATATTCAGCAAATAACTAGTAAATTAATTTGTGAGTTAGTGCTTTTGCATTATATTTTTTGTTACTATGAGCAAAGAGGCACTTCACTATGTATATTGCTGTTTTCATGGCAGTCCTTCAGGTATGTCATGACTCTAGCTGAACGCAATCCTGTGAAAGCTGGTGTGCTTTTTGGGGTACGCTTACCCTAAGATGGCGAGATGAGAGGAGATGAGATGCCAGCCCGCAGTGGCGAAAGCCAAGTGCTGGTGTTACTCAGGTGTAACCGCTCGTCATGCCGTGGTACGAGCATGCTTCATCCTGGGGAGTACGTTAGCTTATTGGTGTTTTCCAAAATGCAAGGGTGAACCATGAACGTCTCCATTATCGCTAGCGTAGGCATTCCATGCGGAGTGCTCTGTGGTGAGCGCCTTGCCTTGGGGGTTGGCGGTGTTGCTGACACCAACAACAGGCAATTGCCATCGGGGCTGCGGCTGAATTAACCCCTGAGGCTGGGGGCGCTGCCTGGCAGGGGGAGGCGCGATGCCGGCGGGGCTGCTGGCCGGCGCGTGCGCGGCGCCGTTCCCTGCCCACGGCAGCGCCAGCACCCGCTCCCCGGAGTAGGGGCGGCTCTTTGATGTGGCGAACCCTCTTAAAAACTATTCTAGGTCAATGGATTCCAACCTAAGATTGCTAAGAAGACTATTTAAAATCACAGCTATTATCTATTTTAATTTGCTCTGCTGGAGAGTACCCCAAAACACTCATTATGTGGAGGGTATAATCTCTGAACAAATGGCATGGTGGAATTAATGAACAATTAACTATGATCATATGTTATAAACAGAGCTGATTAGGATCCGCACAGGCCTGGGTTTCAGAAAGACTCTTTTGACTCAGCTTTGTACTGCTGAGGTAGGGCCGTGCAGCTCTCATCTCTTATTTATTGTATACGCGTAACCTCATTTCCTCTGAGGTAGGGCTGCATCTCTTAGTTTTCATGGCAACCAGACAAAGAATCCAGCTATTCTTCCGTTTGTGTGTGAGGGAAAGGGGAATTTCTCAAGGTAGTCCTCCTCTTCCCCGTTTAGCTAATACACTTATCTTGTAGGCTTCCTCCCGGATCCCACAGCCTCTTCTCCAGGATCCCATATGGCGATTAAATGGGCGCGAGCAGTCGGACACTGCAGGAAGGGGCCGCGCGTTGCCGGCACGGCGGCCGGTGGTGCGTGCGGGGCGGTTACTGTGCTCTGCAGTTTACGGGCTTCATTAAATCAGACAGGCGTCAGGTGAACCGTGGAGATCCCATCTGCAGGCACGCTGTGCTCCGTGCAGATTACTTACACTTCTGTTTTCCTCTCACTTTATTTAGGTTCCACATGTATGCATTTATTAAATGCGTGCTATTATACGTTCTAGTGTTGCTTGCAAAACAGTAATGTCAGATACTGTGATAAAGAGCGTTTTTGACCTTAAAGAAAAATGCTTCTGTTGTTTTAAACCGGAGGCAGGCCTCAAGCTCTCCTAATGTCATTGGGGACACACGAGGATTTGTTTCAGAAGCTGCAGTGCAGCACCAGGCAATGACTGGCCATGCAGCTTGATAATTCTGCATCACAGAAAAGCAGTAGCTTCCCCTTATCGCCCCAGCGCTCTGATCAGCCTGAAAACTGAGACAAAAGAGATGTTCCACTATATCCTGACCTTCACTGTCGCAGCAGAAACCTTTTATTATTTTATCACATTACTTGATACTGTTGAGGGCAGTGCATAGAGAATAGGAAACTCTTCTCCAGAGAGAAGACATGCAAAGTTTCCATTGCATAAGGAGAGGCAGATTTTTTTTAACGTATGTGTGTGTTTGTGCTTTTTGGAATGCATGTATTTGCGAGATGCTTAAACAGTAATTTACAGAACAGTTCCTTAGTGAGAGAGCATTATGTTTGAATAATTTATCTTGCAATGTTAAAAAGTTATTACTGAAGTGGAAGCAACTCAATCAAATATAACACCATAAGGGGAGAGACAGTATTTTTTGAATTACACAGGAATATGTCCAAATGGTATTAGCAGTATTCCTAGCGTGTGTATGAACTATTTTCTCCTAGTAGCATTCTACTATGTTAAGGACTATGTTAAACAACACATTATATAACATGTTACCTGATATATTAAATATGTATTAAATAGCTATGTATTTTCTGGTGTGACATGTTCATTTTTCAAGTATCTTTTCCTGTACCGTAATATAGTCTATTTTGTTAGGATGTACCCAATATCTGTGGTGTGATGGTGGTAGCCTGAGATGCAAATTATGCAAGTTGTTCATGTCCTTAGGTAAAATACTTTAGGGATCTGAAGGTGTTTTAAAAATTCTTCAGTATAAAAAAGTAAAAGGGCATTAGCCTCTTTCCTCTTAGCCAGGTGAGCGTGAAGACTGAAATCCCACTGTTCCTGCCTCGGCGTTCAGGGTTTATTAGAACGTGGATGTGGTAGCTTTGGCCCAAAGCCTAGCAGTGAGCATAAGCAGGCCACAACGCCCTCAAGGGCCGTGTTGCTGCTCGAAGGTCGCAGAACTGAGGCCCCTGCGGGAGTGTGCTGACCGAGGAGCTCGCCTCCCGGCTGGAGGTCACGGCATCCCCGCTGCAGAGCGGAGCTGTGATCTTATTCACCACGGTCAAGCAGAGGGTAGAAAATCTAAGACATCTTGGGTGAGGGTAGGGGGATGCAAGCAGCTAGGTACAGCAAGTAGAGGCCTGTACTCACACACGCCGGGGTCTGTCTTCTTCCTGTTTCATTTCAGAACCCTTTGGTCCCCTCAGCTGACCTCCTTGGAGCAGTTTGGTCTCATAATGACTGTAGATGTGACAAGTTGGTATTGGAAAAGGAATCTTTGGCATAAGGGATGATGGTGTTTTCTTTCTTCTGTCTCATAGTAGCAGAGAGTTTGAAGTAATAAGATTTGAAAGTTTAATGTTAAAGAAGGTAAGAATTGTTTTAGTTTTGTGCTGGAACCCTGCAGGCAAAGGCTAAAGGGTCCAGCTCTGCAGGCCGGGGCAGGGCCTCACTCTCGAAAGTGAAGTTTGAAATTGCTGTTTCAGTGAGCAATAAAATGGGAAATCTTGGTAGATGAAGATTCATAGGATCACCATGAGTTGGAGTTGGAAGGGTCCCCTGGAGATTATCTACTCCCTCCTGCTCAAGCAAGGTCACCTAGAACACATTGCACAGGATCGTGTCCAGTCCTCTGATTATATGAGAGATGCTTCAGTCCCTCAGTCATCCTTGTGGCCCTTTGCTGAGCTCACTCCAGAAGTTCCTTCTCTCTCTGGTGTTTGGGAGCCCAGCACTGGGCCCAGTGCTCAGACGTGGCTGAGCAGAGGGAAAGGATCAGCTTCCCCAAGCTGCTCATACCGCTCTGTCTAGTGCAGCACGAGAGGCTGTTGGCCACAGGGCACGTTGCTGGCTCAAGGTCACCTTGTCCACCAGGGCTCCCTATTCGTCCTCTGCAGAGCTGCTTTCCAGCAGGCTGTGCTGGTGCCTGGAACTATTCCGCTCCCCATGCAGGACTATCCATGTGCACTTACCTTCACTGAACTTCAGGAGGTTCCTCCCTGACAATTTTCCCAATGTGTCAAGGTCCCTCTGAGTAGCAGCACAGACTTCTGGAGCATCAGCCACTCATCCAGTTTTGTACATTTCGCCTCCTCATTCAGATCATTAATGAAGAAGACAAATGGTACTGGAGCCAGTATTGACTCCAACTGCTGATCTGCCCAGTATTCCTCCAGCTTTCCTATGAGGCTCTTACTCCTTCTCTTTTTGAGATGTCTGTGTTGCACACTCAGGGCTAGGCAGAGAATTGTCTGCTGGCTCTACACAAATCAGCCCCGGATACAGGAACAACGTAACTTTATTGGAGCTCAGCTCCTCATGAGCAACTACAGCAGCTTCCATGGAGCCCTGTACTGCTGTAATTAGGACACTGCTGTCCTTTCGCACGTGTTCTGCTTCCACGATCTGAGCTGCTCTCTCTCCAGGGCTTTTTGTTTACTGTGGGCTTCCGGGCTGTTCAAAGCTGGTTTGATTCTCCTTGAGCCAGTTCTGCACCAAGCTGGGAATCGCTCTGTAGCTTCTACCAGCCTGTCCTCCTGCGCACTGTAGCCTGACAGGTTGTACAGCTCAACTAAGTCTCTTGGATCCGCTAAGGAGTTTCTGCCTTGAGATTTTGAGTAGTGAGTGATGAACAGCATAGTAGTGACCTAAAATACTTGCAGAAGCCATGTAATATCATTTTCCAGGATGAGAAGAATAGTCAGAAGCCTTCCCAGACAGAGGATGGATGGATGGAGACCAAACCAAGAAAGCATTGATTAATACATTCAAAGGAAAGCTGTATCATTAGCTTCTCAGCCGGTAATGCAATCTGCTTAATAACTGGTGGCATTGATTACTGAGGAATTGAATACTGTGTGCTAAAAAATGAGAATATAGATTTGTTTACAGCAAAGTGGCTCATCTCTCATCTGGCTGTCAGAGAATACCTGTAATCATATAGTGAGCTACAACGTGTTGATGACTGGCAATACAGAATTAAGATGGTTGAAAAGAATTCAGAGACATGGTTGTAGACTCTGTATGATCTTGGAGTATGGGCCAAAAATTCTTGGAATATAGTCTGGACTGATGGAGCTAAAAGCCAGTTGTCACTGAAAGCAGCAGGACTTCTTTTTTTCTCCTCACCTCCTAATTCTCAGTTTTTGGTGCTGCAGATGTTCAGGCCACCTCTGCAAAGGCAGGAGTTGTTTGGAGGGGCTGCAGTCCCAGCTGGGTGAGTGGGAAGGTGCAGGAGGGACCTTCTCTTGTAGCATCTTATGGTTAGCTTAACATTAAGGTGAAACTGCACCCTCAGCATTTTTAGGCCTTGGTTCTGTCTCTGTTGGATGGAAGCAGAAGTATCTTCCAGCCTCCAGCACTTAGCTGAACCACAGAGGTGGTAAGATGTTGTGCTAGTTGGGAACCCCTTATGTTTCCTGTTTTTAAATTGTAAGGTATTAAAAAAAAAATAAGCGTTCCTCAGAAACCTCAACCACCAACAGGGCAATATTTGTCAATTGAAGACTTTGCCTGGCAGGTGCCTAGTGATTTCAATAGCAGAGACAGGTTAAAATATTGGAAGGAAGCAGTATCTACCCTTTTCTCCCATCGTGTGGGCTTGCGTGTTTGAGCATCGTGGCTTTCGCTTGCCTGGCAGCCGGGTGGTCAAACAGGTCGTCTCCGTTTGCCCAGTTCAGGCTCTGCTTGCTCCCCGTTCCATTGGCATCGGAAACTCGGATTGTTCCCTGTGTTGGTAGGAAACCTCCTTTTGTCCCTAGCATGTCACCTGGCTTATCTTTTGCTCAAATTATAAGGAAACAGAAAGAAACCATTCTGAGGCCAATTCCCAGAACTTGGTGGTTTGGCAGTGTTTCAGCTTTAGGGTTCACTGCCCTTCTTGTGTTTCTGTTCTGTGGAGGATTGTGCTTTAAAGCCCTGTTATCTTTGTTCCCACACAGTCCATTGCAATTTGGGGGTCCCAGAAGTGATTATAAACTAAAGCAAAATGGCACGGGCTTTGAAAATTTGACCCCAGGAGGTTGCTTTTATATCTCTGAAAGAGTGAGCTTTAATATTAAAACGCTTGAACTTTCTGTTGAGCAGCACCTGAAGGAGGCTGGTTGATACAGCCTTGCCAGCGTCTACCCTGTTGCCTTCCACGAAGCAGGGGCTGCAGCATCAGTGCAGTGAGGGCCTGCGCAAGGCCCGGGCGCCGTGAGCTGGGGCAGGAGCACAGCACGCGTGCTGCAGGGCGTACTTGTACCAACAGCCCCTGCTTTCCATGATGTCTTTCCATCATGCTGAGCATATGCTGAGTGCACTTTCTGTGTAACATTTGACCATATGTTGACAAGACCTCTAGGAATGACTTGCCATGTGTCAGAAAATGGTAGGTTAGATAGGCTAAAGCTATTTTGTTTTAAGGGTATTTTAGCATAAGTAGAGATGTTAGTGCATCTCAGAATGGGTTGAGAAGAAGGAATGGAGTCTTCTTAACTGTGGTTTAGGAAAAAAAAATAACTATTAAGAATTCTTTTCTACACAGGGTCGTTTTCATCTAATGAGGGGGAGAACTAATATAAATTTTAGATATACCTTCCTTCTGCATTGTGCCTCATGTCATTTGCCTGTTACAGATTCTGCTCTCCTTGTGGTTAGTTCCCCCTTCTTTTGATTCAGATATAAATAGTTCCGCTATGCACAAAACCTCGGAGAATATGTCAGGGCAAAGGCAGAGTTAAAGAGCTTTCCATTTAAGCATGCACTGCCTTCACTGACCAGGAAAAATCAGAACAGGCAAACACAAAGATTTCTAGAGATTATTTAGAGCTATTTAGAATGTGTGATCTATGGACATTCACACAAGTTTATTTTGCTTATAATAAAGAGTGTTACTTGCTGGCAGAGATTGCTCCCTGCGTAAGAATAATCAATACAAAACATCCCAGTTATGTTGCGTTTTCAGCCTGAGCATCAACGCTTTTCCAAAGGAACAAGTCATTACCAGCTCCTCAAAGAAGAAAACTGTGTAGGCTGGATTTTCTTGCTGCATCCTTCAAATGGAAACCAGAGTGTGTATATATAGCAAAGCAGTAAAACCAGGCACATCTTCATAGGCTGACAAATATAAACTCCTGAAGACTTTAGAAAACAAAACAAAAAGTGCCAGGAATTAACCTGGAACCTTCCTGCCCCATTCCTTCTCTGGCCCAGAGTTGTCTTGGTAGTTATCTGAGAGAGAAGGATTTATGGATTTGCTTTTGATAATTTATTTTTATGTTCTTGGATTGGTATTATCTTATTTGTTGCCTGTGGCCTCTCAGAAGACTGAGCAGAAGGTAGGCATAAGCAGCAGGTCTTTGGAGACCATTTTGCCTGAGAGCTATCGTGGATTTCAGCACATTACCAATATGTTGAGTTTTTTTCCAACCTAAGTTGGTAAACTTTTTCTTTACAGGATTCAGTTTATCCTTAGTGTCCTTAGTGCTATTGTAGCATGCAGAACACAGGGGCAATGTTCAGTTCTAACTGTTTCTGTGAGCACAGTATGCCTGAAACTGGTGTCAACATTTTTGTACCGATTTTGAGGATTTATCTTATTCAGTTTTAAAAAGAGTAAATGATTTATTAGGTACAATATAAATTAAATTTTGTGTAAGTGTACTCTTGGACTTTTAAGTTACTGGATGTACTGTGTATTTAACTCAGACGAACATATGCAGCCAAAATGGTTTAAACAGTATAAATATTTTTCAACATTTGATTATGTTTTTCAGCATTTCTTCTGCAGTGCTGTCTGCCCTGGTAAAACGAATAGCTCATCAACACCTTTGTAAACATAAAGTGCAGCCTGCAGCTTTATTCTTCCATCATTAAACAATTCACAATGTGCTTAGTATTCCAGCCCAGCTGATCATGAGATAAAGTGTGACTAAAAAGTAGCTCATCTGGTGGATGCTCCAGTGTGTGACCCGGCACAAAGGGCTCCTTTCTGCTCCGCAGCCAACCCGTGCGGCCCCATGGAAAGGGCTGGGCGGGCGCGTGCCGGCTGGGGCACGTTCCTGTGGCTCGCTCCCTTCATCGCCGCGATGAGCACAGCAGTAGAGACGCCCAAGCCAAGCACAACCGCCTTGTGCTTGACTGTACCTGCAGCTGACTGCAGTGCTGGAGTTGGCCGCTGAGCTCGTCCTCCAGTGCCTTGGTGCCCTCACGTATTCCCAGCCATGGCGAGGCTGGGCAGCTCCCTGGCATCTCCTGGTGGAAGGCGGCTGAGGGTGGCACTGGACTTGACTCGCCTCAAGGCTTCTTCGCAGAAGGATCCCCTCGTTTTCCTCTTTCCTGCTGACCTTCCCTAGCCCAAAGGGCCGTCTCGTGGACGTGCACCCTGGCAAGTAAGGCTCGGCGCGGCGCTCACGGCCGCGCTTTCGCAGCGCTCCTGTCTTGCGAGGGCCGTCCCAGAGCAGGGGCAGAGCCAGTGACCCTGTCCCGCCGTGGCGCAGTCCCCCGACTTGGACGCTGGAGCTCCCTGCGGAGCCCACGTCTCTGCCGCTGCACCCCGGAGCTGTGGCGGATTCGCCGAAAGGTTTCCTGAGGAAACTCCCTGCTGCCATGGGTTACGTTGCTTTCTCGTGGCTGTGCGTGCATTTTAGCATTTGAATTATTCAAGCTTTGTGTGTTTTTCTCATGTGGCTTTTGACTGGGAGAGGCAGAGGCAGGGTCTGTCATCCCTGGTCCTGGGGGCCGAGGCAGGATCTGCTGTCCCTCATCCTGAGGCCAAGGCAGGGCTCACCTGCCTTGGCCGCTTGGGCTGTCGGGCCCTGTCTGTATCCCAGGGCCTAGAAGTGCTTCGCAGCTTTGCTTTGCCTGGGTGCCTGGCAAGGGACCAGAGACCTGTGGCGCCCAGGCCGGACACCGCTGGGAGTCCTTGAGTGCCTGCTGCATGTGCCTGGCCTGCCAAAGGCCCCGCGAGCGCCTCAGCCCCGTGCAGAGAGGCAGCTCCTCCCGTGCTCCTTTCTGAGCCTGCCCTGTGGTTGGAAGCGCCCGGCCACATTTGCTCGGCGTTGGTGCCGCTCTGTGACAATAACCTGTGTGCGCGGAGCTGGGAAGCCTCTCCGAAGAGCTTCCGCCCGGCCTTGCTGGCTGCACCGTGGACTGGCAATGTGTGTGTGCGTGCCAAGTGGGTGGGCGCTCGCCTTCCCCACGTGGAGAGCTGCGCGCCACGCGCTGCCTTGGGGCCGGCTTGCTCCTCCGGCAGGAGGGCAGGTCTCCTGCGCAAGGCTACAGAAGCCTGCACGTGGCTGGGGTATCCCAAGGAACTCAGTTTGCAAACAGAAATTCAGGGATACAGTCCTTAAATCATTATAATATCTTGTTCTATAATACCTTGTTGCATGCTGTCATCTTCTTATGGTCATACTCTGCCTCATATATACATTCAATATATGTTTTTCTCTGGTCTGAATTATTTATTCACCAATACGTCTCTATGGCAGTGAGGCTTTACTGTACTCATGCATTGCCTGATCAGCTAGGGTAGGATCGATCTCAAATGGAAATCTATGGGATTTTTGCACTAACTTCTGTTCTTCTAAACATGAAACACTATGAGCTACTGGGAAGTTAATTTTGTTTAGAACCATGAAAGATTGCATGTGATATTTAACATATACAGCCTGGAAATTGTCCTGTGCAAGGACATAAAAAATCCTTGACTAGACAGGGTTTGGGTTTCCCTGGGCTGAAGCGGCAGGGTGTGAAGGTGCAGGTGCACATCCAAGGGGGTTGTGTGTCTGTGGCGACAGGACGGGCACCCGTGTGTCGACATCAGGAGGCTTCAGCTCTCAGGCTGTCACGTATGAGCTTTAAACCAAACTGATTCATCCATCGCATAAGTGTAATTCTGGTATATTCTTTTTATTTATTTTATTTTATTTTTACAGAACAGCCTCTGATAGGCATTGAAGTGAATAATTCTATATTTGGCAATTATTTATGAACTGCAGTTCTCATAAACACAGCAGATGCATTTCCTGGATAGCAGCCATTAGTGCATCTGGGGACTTATTAACTAGTTGTTCAAAATATTGGATGGAAGGAAAAAGGAAAAGATGCTCCCAGCACTTTCTAATTTTCACTCAAATTCCAAGGTGCTCCACAGCATTATTTTCTCCAGATTCCTCACCTTGATGCCTCCCAAGTATTTAGTTGTCTTAGTAGATTTTGGTTCAGTCTTTACACTCACTACTTCCAAAATAATAGTCATCCAGGATGCACTGTGGGCCCTGCTTCTTGGAGATTTGTGTCCTAGCATTTTTAGGACAGGATTCCATTTCTTTCATTTCTTTAAAGAAAAAGGAAAAAAAAAAATGCTTTCAAAAGTTCTTAAAAGGCTTTTCCTCCTGTGCCATATGAGCTTAAACATAAGAGGGAATTTTCAGAGTTGTTGACAGGTGAAATTGTATCTCTTGGATAGCCAGTGGTACCACTGGAGAGTTCGGATATCGTTGATGTGCAGCGGCCTATAAAGCCAGGCCGATAACGGGCGCCTCGGTCCCTGCATGCGGAGATCCCCGAGAGGGGCCGAGCAGCAACCCAGTTCCAGGCCCGTCTGCTGTGTGGGCGCCAGGTCGAGGCCGCTGTGCCGCCTCCCGAGCGGGCTGAGCGCCCCGCTCCGTTTTACAGGCACCAACAAATTACAGCCCGGCGACACACGAGGGAAAAATAGCAGACTGGGGATATAACGCTGCTCCTCATACTTCATCGGCACAACTGTGTGCATGTTTCTGCCTTCGAGACTGAATAATAATGTAGCGAGGAGCAGCAGCTTGCTCATGCTAATTCTGAGGATTTCTGAGCCATTATGTCAAAGATGATGTATACACAGTCTGCATATGAATGCATGCTGTGGGAAATATCTATTTTATTTTGTTATTCTTTCCAAGTTTCTTATTTTTCCCATCTCCTATTCTTCCTTTTTTAATTCTTTAATGCCTTCCTTTTCAGAAAGGAAATTCGAATTTTAGTAAGTGTGGACTGAGTGGATGACATGTAGATTTGAATTTTCAGTATTCCAGGACTGAGAAGAGAAGACAGATGATTTCAGGATATTAAACGTATAACAAAGTATGTGCATCTCTAAGCTTAATATTTTCCTCTCATTGAAGCTTAGACCCTCAATTTTAGCATGTGTTGACTCTTTTTTTTTTACGGTGAAGAGTCTTTTGTTTGGTGTGATAGAATTTCAAGCATGAATGTGGGTGGAACTAGGGTTGAATCTCCCCAACTTCTCCAAGAGGCAGCACCGTTGACAGCGTTTGCAGTATTCTCTTCAGTTTAGAGAACGTACCTGCTGTTTTACGGAGGAGCAAATAGCAAGGATCATTTATTTTAGCAGTACATAATCATATGCTCTCTACACTAGCTGTATTTTATGTAAAACACTTGAACACACACACAATAAAAGACTTACCAAGCCACTCATAGAAGAACATTCTAGGGGTTTATGAGAACATACTTATCTTGCCTAGTAGGTTTTCATGCCTGATACATCATCAGCATTTTGCATATTGAGGTGGGACCAAAAGTGAAGTAGTGCAAGAGCAGCTGAAGGTGTAGAAGCCTAATATGCAGAAGTATTTCACTTATTTGATGGTTGTTTCCTATCTTCATGGTGGTTGGGAGCTTTATAGTCAACACTACTTGAAAATATTTTTAAAGACATTTTTGGCTTCATTTTATTTTTAAAGCAAGATTAATTTTTTAAATTTCTGTAACTTCCCTGTAAGTAGCTTAATTATAAGTATTTATTTCACTAGTCATAACAGAGTTTGTCATTTTGAATATGAATTTATTTCCAGTCCCTAAATGTCCTGGGGCATATTAATCTACAGTGTGGAAGTGAGTGTCATTTTTGATAATTTTTCACTGCTGTATCTTTCCAAGAAACATCTTAAAATTTTTAAATGGCCATTAGGGTTTGATGTAAGATAGCAGACGTTACAGTAGAGCTCATAGCTCTTGGGTACTCAGTTCTCTTGCCTTTTGTGCAAGAAAACAGCACTGGGATGCAACCCTTTAAAATGTCCTGTGCTCCTAAAAATAGGTTAGTTGTTCTCAAAAAGAAAAAAAGGGTAGCAAAAGTGGACAAGAAAAGAGAATTCTGTCTCTGCCAGTGGGTCTTTCAGCATTGCTAGCAACACTGCTGATGTATTGCGTTCAACATGAGCCCTTGAGCTTGAGGGGAGGAAGTCAGACAGGATACTACAAAATACATTACTAGACCTTTTAAATAGCACACTGTATACAGAGTGTGCACCCCAGGGCATTTTGCAAGGTAAGAGTTTGCTGTTAAGACATATCCTTGTGTGCCGGCTGCATCTGTCAAAACCGAGCTGCTTTCTTGTATGAGCTCTAACCTGTCATTTCATCAGTCTTAGAAGCTGAGAAGTTTGATGTCCAGGACTGTACACACTCTGTAATGTAAAATTATAGTGATATTCTCTTGTTACCCAAAATTCATATGGAGTTCATAAATGTATGGGATTCGGTTGTTCATCTGTCGACTATTAAATGCCCATGGAGTATTTGCCACTCCAAGTGATCTTTCCTTCTCCTTGCAGAAGTTGTGGCAGTTATCACAGAGGGTAGTTCTGGCTCATCTGTAGAGAGCAAAAGAGTCTGTGTGCAATAAAAAGGAGAAGAGAAGAATCAACCAGAGTATCTGAAAGGAGAGATGGACCTCACATGAGCACGTGTGCAGGTGGAGACTGGCAGTGCCCATGATGTGAGCTTGAAGGGGCAGAGATGTGGGGAGCTCCGCAGAGAGGGAGGGATAAAAGGCAGATTTAAAAGGCCTCCTAGAAGAAGAGAGGCCTGACTACGGAGAAAGCAGTGGCAAAAGTGAGAGAAAAAACACAAAAAGATACATGAAGAGAGTGAAGCAGGGCTGAAAAGAACGTTTTAACACCTTTCTGACAAGGCACTTCACCTTGCAATCTGCACATAGTGTAAATATGCCTTGCACAGGGGACAAAAACCTGTGAAAGGGTTTATGGGGCTGTCGTTGCAGAGCGCTTAGGAGAAGGTGGGAAAAGCTCTCTTTCTCAGCTCCATCCACAGGAGGCCGCACCGCGAAGCTCGGTGCGGCCGTGGTAGAAGCTCCCCTCACGCCAGGAACCTCTTGGGTTGTGCTCTCAGCTGTGAGCGCAGCCCACGGCTTTTGTGTCCTCCGAGTCACCGAAGCCAAAGCTCTGCTGAGGTCTCTGGTCTCTGGGGCTGCGAGCGGCAGCTTGCTGGGTCTACCAGGGAGCGAGCGGCTTCCTAGGGAAGTGGAGGCTGCAGCCTCCTGCTGCTGCCTCCCACCGCTGCCTCACGCTGCAGGCACCATCGAGCGCTCGCTCCTGTCTGTGGCAGCACAGGCTTCGCAGCAGGTTTGCTCCACAGCAGCTTGCCGAAAGCCACTTGACCCAACTGCTGCTGGCCTTGGTGAACCTGCCTCCCTCCCTAAGGTCAGGAGGTTCCAGCTCCAAATGTGGGTCACCAGGCGGCTGCTCTGTAGGGCTGGTGTGTGGCTAGCGCTGGTGCCACCAGCACTGCAGCTTCTTAGCTCTGGGGCCATGGCAGACCATCCGTGTGTCCCCTCTGTGGCAGAAGAGCTCCCCACCATGTGAAAGTTGCCTCCCCTTGGCTTTGTAGCCCCTGCGAGCCCAGAAGGACGCAGCTGGGGCAAGGCAAGGCCCCTCAGGGTGGCGAGGGGCACCTTGGCTAACGGCTTGCTTTCCCCAGTATGGGGACTGTGGAGACGGTCACTTCTGTCTGAGGGAGAAACTGGTCAGATGGGCGCTGGGCCCCTACCCAGCGACAGTGGAGGGCATGACGGCTGGTTAGTTGGGTGCAAGCCCCCATGCGCGCACGGTGACCACCTCAGACACCTTCAAAATGACTTGGGAAGGGCTGCTTCCTCGTGCCAGCTAGGCTGCGTGTGAAGTGGGGCTTCTGGATGCATTTCCATCTCGAGGATAGAGAGCCTGGCCCTTGCAGCACCCTGACTGAAGTGAGCTTTGTAGGCTCACTTGGGTCCCAGTCACAGCTTTAAATCCCCAAGCAGAAATGAAGCACCCTGCTTTTTTGCACTCTTCTGTGTGAAAAGAGATCCTCACAGATCTGTTTGGGCAGCTGGTGCCCACCAGCGAGACACACGAGGCCTCTCGCCGCGTGGCGGGGCCGCTGGCCGCTCTCCTGCGGCGCCGCGGAGGAGAGCGCTCTCGGTGCTTCTCGACATGTCTTGTGTCACCATCTGATATACCAAGCTAGATTTTGAGCTGCACCGCAGTCCTTTTACCAAAGAAGTGATGAGTACTTGCTGAAAAAAGATAATAATTGCATGTACTTTTATTTCTATTGATCGTCTGCCGCACTGATTTACTGAAGGATCTCTGTGCATGTACTCCTATACCAGTAACGATGTGCATGTCTTACTGAAACAGTTGCTCAGTAAAGATAATTCAATTAGGCTGCTGCACATGGCTGAAATTTTTAGTATTGGTGTTTTCTTCAAATTGGCTACCTTATAATGCAGTGAAAGCCAGGGTATGAAAGATATGTTTAGTGGTAGACGTTTTGTGATGCTACTGTGCAGTATTTTGTGAGAAGGTTTTTAAAGAGATTTATTTTGCTTTACAGAGGAAATACAAATGGATATGTGTATAAATGAAACGTTTGGGAAATAAATAGGAGGACTTGGCTGAGGTGGCTCCGCACCTGCGTATTGCTCAGCTCCAGGGCGATGGCTCTTGTGTTCGGAGCTCAGCCTGAGCATGCTGTTTGCAAAACCGAGGCCAAAACCTAAATCTTCCCTATTGCAGTTTCCCAAAGGAAAGTCCACCTGCAGCTTTTAACACACGGAAGGAGAGTATTTTTGCAGCGCAGGACTTCAAAACAAGCAAACAAAAACACAACTTCTGCAACTAGTGGCAAGTGGAGCAGCAGCCATTTCCCATGGGCCCACCGGGGCTGCAGCTCTGGTCGCTCCATCCTGGCTGCACATAGCCCGGTCCAACACTATTTGGAGCTTTTGTTTTTAAAAAACAAAGGCTTTGAATTCAGCAAATGGGCAACAGCTGTGTCCTGCTGATGGCACGTTAATGGCACGTTAAGAGAAGATAAGGAATAACCAAAGAGTGTGCTGCAGTAATTCAGCCTAGAGGCGGTATTAAAGCCATGGATCACAGTGCCAGAGCCTGCACCCGAAAGGAGGGGCCATGTAACTATATGACAGATTAAGCCAGAGGTATCAATTCCTGCCATGGTTACCAAGCATGGGGACAATAACCAGCATCTCGGTTGTGCATTTCCGTTAGGACAGGCAGCAAGGACGTGGTAGTTGGCTATCTAGGGAGTAGAGGACTGTTACTAGCTGTAGTTAGCTGTTGACCAAAGCTGGATGTTAAGACTGCCAATGATTGATTTCTGTCTCTGGAGGCGACGATGTAAAATATTACTCTAACAGAATATCTCCTTTTAAACATAACCTGGACAAATTTACTATTTCCCATCTGTTTTTATTGAAAACAGCTTGCAAAGTGTCACATGCTCTCAGAGTAAAGACTTTGTGCCAAAGAAGGAATTAACCCATTAGTCATTTAACACTTAAAAAGGACTGTCAAGTGAAATCTGTAAATCTCCATGATTTGTTTCTGTTCATGGTGAAGCATTTGCTGCTTCTTCCTGCTGTTACATTAGCACAACATAAATGGAGATACCTAGGTGTTTTTCCAGGTCAGATTCCCCTCTAGCTAACAAAAAAAAAAGGAAAAGGACCAATTTGGCCATCTCTGAGGCTGCAAGGGAGGAGGCGAGCCCAGCTGTCAGCTTATCTGTGGTCGGGTTTTGGTACCGAGTTGGCCTGGTCTGCCTCAGGGTGCAGTGCGAGGAGATGAACGCGGCAGCTCCAGGGTGCGCCGAGGCTTGGGGTGCCCCCCGTGCCAAGGGGCTGTTTAAAGCACGGTGTCAGCTGGCATTAAGATACACTTAGATAAATAGTTATAAGCCAAAAACTCCCATTTGCATTTTGCAGACTGTGACTGAGGAAACAGAGCCTCTTTTACTGAGGTGTGTTTCATTCTGCGGTGCTTGAGACCTCATTAATAAAACTGTACCAAAAGCAGAAGGAAAGCTATTTTTACATTAAATCCTCACTTGGTTTCTATTTATTCCATGGCTTTAAAAGGTGTCTTTCAGAAGAATACTAAATACATACTTCCCTATTGCTAAAAATCCAAAATAGGTAGGGTTAGTCTGCGTTTTAGAAGCCAATTGTATTTTGAGTTTCACAGCCTTAGTAATTTCTGATCATACTTGATGCATTCACTATATTTGATGGTCTGAGTGTCTTGAAAGTTCAAGGCAAATGCATGAGGCTACTTGCATTAACGCGAATTTTTTAGGTAGACCAAAAATTACTAAGTGACATTGATTTTTTGCTTTTTTAAAATATCTTTTTTAGAATAATTTACATTATTTTCTATTATTTCCCCATTTTTAGATGAAAAAAATATTTACTTTTGTTTGAAGAATCCTGAAGGACTTTGCAAATTGAATGAGGTAATTCATAGTATGTTGTGTATCTCCAGTAACTTTCCATGTAAAAGTAGAAAAAAAAATAAGGCAAGAAGCCTTCACATCAGGAGCTGAAATTGCAAATGTTTAGTACCCTAAAGCAAATATACCCATTAGCTGATGTCAGTGGGTAAAGAAGAATATTATAGGTAATTGCCGCTGCTGTGGGAATTGGGTTAGGGGGAATTTAATTCCCCGAGCTGAAATTTGGCCACGGCATCCATTTAACTCTAAGTTTGCAAAGGCAACTTCAGATCTTTGAAAACTGTAAGAAGGTGCTAAGGGAATTGGTGTTTCATCCAGGCTATTACTGATAATGAAAAAACTTGCACACGAGTGCAGATGTATTTGCATATACAGTGAGAGGCATATCCTGAATTAACGGATCCAGTGAGTTTAAGTGCTAACTGCATTTGCACAATCCTTCTGCAAATAAATGCCAGTGTAATTCCCAAATTTTGCTGGTGGATGAACGCTGTATGTGTCATCCTAGTAGGCTCTCCCCTTTGTGTTTTAATCCTTCTTTTATGGACCTTTTATGGCTTTTCCCGACATCCTTGCAGCAGATGCTGGTGCGGCGTGGGTTTGCAGGCTGGGCCACGTTGGGCAGAGCGGCAGCCCGGGAAGCAGATCTGCCCGCTGCTGCCCGCCTTGGTCCCATGGTCTGTTTGCTTTGAGGAAGCGAGTTCCTGGCTTTGTAGGCACGTGGTGGGATTAGTTTGGGCTCAGGCAGTTGGTAACAAGAGTGCAGGATGCTGGTAATTCACATTCCCCTTGTACCTCGGCTAAGACAATCCTGATAATGAGGACAAGAGTGGTGAATGTCCAGGGTGTCATCACTGCTTACCTCTGTTTGAGTCATATGTACTAATTTGGTGATAGATGTGTGCATGGTGGTGTTTTAAAAGAGGATGTTATTATGAGAGGTGTCTTTACTGCATTAGCACTCCTCATTTTGAGAAGTATGGTGCATGTGAGGAATGGCTCGGTTTTCCATCCCGGAGCAGTCTGTCAGAGCTCCCACGAGAGTTTAGTTTAATATGCGTAGATGAGCTAGTCCTCGTACAAGAGCTTTTCTGGTTTTTCTATTTACATTGCAAATATTTCCATGGAAATGTGGGGGAAGCAATACAATTGTCTGCTGAGTTTGGATGCCTGTGATGATAATAAAAATATCATTAGCAGTGCCCAGGAAGAAAAATAGATCACACAAGCTTGTGTGTGACTTTAATCTATAAATTTCTTCAGCCTTTTTTTTTTGCTTCATTTGCACCCTGCACACTGTTACTGTAATCTGAAAGGAAAATGCCTTCTCACGCAGTCTGTAAATAGCACTTGCCATAATCCAAATGCAGCATCTCCCGTGGCCCAGGTTAGTGCTGTGCTCCCGCAGCCGAGGAGCGTTTGGCTCGGTGCTTGACCTGAGCTCTCCTGCTGAACACCTCTGCTGGGGAGAAAGAGGTTTGCTCTGTAAATGAGGAATGGCAGTTTATAATCGTACCGTGAGCTAGCGAGGCAGGAGAAGAAGGGAAAATGGACCTGAACTCGGCAGGTAGGAGGGACTGGAGTTCCTCTTTACAGCCCATGGGATCCTCATGTGGATCTCCTCGGCAATGCGTGGATCGGCTCTGCTGCCCACGGAGCTCCCGTATGCAGGGAGATAGGGAAAAGGTTTCCTTAGTGCTTTGGGGAGGAGAAAAACCTCTCCTGCTTTTATTTGTGAGTCTGGGCGAGGGAGAAATGGCTTTATTCTTGTTTGTGCTTTGCTCTGAGTCCAGGTTACACTCCCAGTCTGTTTGTAAACCCGTAATTTTCTAATCTGCAGGCTTTATAATTCCACAAGATGGTGCTTACAACTCAAATCAAAATGGAAGTCCTTCCCCTCCTTTTAAATTCTCTGCTGTTAAATCTCAAATGAGACCCAGTGTTACTGCAAGGAGTACTTTTATGCAGCAAAATGCATATTTCTCAGGCCAGCATTAAGAAATCCAACTGAACCTAAAGTGCAGTTACCAGAGTGCGTTAGCAAAAGCACAGGTTTTGAAGGATTCATTTTCTCTTTGGGCTGTGTTTGGTGCTTTAATTATACCCTGTCCTGATAATTAATAAGATTCCTTAATAGAGTATGTGGGAGTTCGGGTTAAATTTTGAATTCCGATCTATATGCATTTTTCTGTAACTTTGTGCAGCAGTGGTATATGTGCAAATCTATGCAGTTTTTATTAATAGGGAAAAAGAGGTATTGTTTTGTTTTGTTTTTTACTTTGAGATCATACTGCACCGTATCTTAGCATCTCCCCTCTGCGTTCTTCTTTCTCTGTCCCTTAAGAAACAGTTCCTGAGGCTTATGACTTCCTCTTGCTTTAAATTCAGGATTAACACCATTCTCTGCAATTTTTAAACCAGCAGCATATCTGTAGAATGAAATGTACTGGGTTGGAGGGTACTTTTATAGTGTTTCATAGTATTGAATGTAGGTATTGATTAAATGCAAAGAGTTTATGCCTGTCTGTGTACAATGAATTTTGTCTAAATATGGAAATGAGTCTTTGAAAAGATCTATTAAGTTTACTACCATTGCCAAAAGGCATAGGTAAGTTACTGGAGAGCTGACTTTACCCAAAACGTACATTAGATCAGTGATACATTTATGATGTGCATTAGATACAGCTTTTAAAACCCTGCGGAAGAGCTTGGCTCCTCTGAGCTGGCCCCAGAGTTATCCGAGCCCGCTGGCGATTGCCGTGGAGGAGACCTGGGCAGCCGTGAAACATCCCCGGCCACTCGCAGTGCCCGCAGGAGAGGGAGAGGAAGGACTGATGGCGATGGTGGCATTGCCAATCACAGGGCACATTCCTGCTTCCAGCGGCTGAAATCCAGAATGCTGCTTGGGCTGTAATCACAAGAGCCCTGGGCTGCAGTTTACAATGCTGCACACTAAAAATATGTGAAATGGAAGATGCAATTGGAAAGCACCGCCCCTGTCCTGTCCATGAAATGTTAGTTCTGCTTTCCTGTTGCTGCATCTTGCTCAGAAAAAGAAAAGGCTCTGTTGGAAAGCAGGGAACTCCTGTCTGTGCGGCTGCAGCGTGCGCGTGCGGCTGCAGCGTGTGTGACGCTGCAGCGTGTCTGCCTTGAGCGAGAAGGGGCTTTGCTGGCGGCTGCTCGCGCCCCTCTGCCCAGGCTGTGACAGCTTGAGTCCCAGCCCGGAGGCCATTGCAGTGAGGGCCCTGCTCCTTGGGATGGTTTTGGGTGGGATTTTCATTTGGCTAAGGCAAATAAACGAAGCGGAGAGACTACTTTTAATAATTGGCTCATAAATTCAAAGTAAAAAGTATTTTCACTAGTCAGAAAAGGCATATCTGGATCTATGAGTTGAGCAATACAAAACAGATTTATAATTAAAGAAGGTATTTGGTACCCTAAATTTAGCAGCTGCTGCCTCCTCCATAATTCAGTGTGAACACTAACTAGTTTGTCCTGCCAAGGGGCTGCTTTTTCCTGAAGCATCGCCTGGGTAATGCAGATATAAGAAATACTACTGCTGTACAGTAATTTCAGAAACCCCATGACAGCTATTTAACATCAGATACAAAATAACAGTTCGCACAGAGAAAAGGAAATACTGGAGCAAGCCCCAGTACGGAGTTGAAGATTCTCCCAAGGAAAAGAAAACCATTGCTAGCGAGGGAATGCTAAGCAGGGCAGAAAAGTAAAATACGGCTGCGCGCTGCTGTTGCAAAGACTCCATGAATAATGCAGTCATCCCAAGGTGTGTTTGTGCATCTGCACTAAGTGTTGGGTATGAAATGGGCTATTAGGAACTTCCTGAGCTTGTTCTGTTGATGTAGCACAAACTACAGCTCTGCAGCCGAGGGCAGGAGCAGTGCGAGTCCAACGCATGCGGCGTTCGGGATGCGTGGCTTTCGGAAGAGCCTGGCTCCGAGACACTAAGCAAGAGGCACGCAGGCTGAGGCGGCACGGGGAGGTACGTTTGTTTGGACAAGTTTTAGGAGAGCTGCCTCTGAGTCCAATAGAAGTTCCCTTGTTGCAGCTTAGCATACTGCAGCACTGCTGGGAAGGGTTGCAGTGCACCCCAAGTGCAGTGTCCCCCCAGAGCGCTATGTGCTGTCGAAAGCTCAGGTCTGTCCGCTGGGCAGAGCTGTGCGGCGCTCGCTCTATCGCAGCAGCAGAGCTCAGTGTTATCCTCCTGCCTAGTGTCTGAGCAGGAAGAGATACCCAGACATTTCAATACGCAGTTGAATCTGTGGGACAGTTTTATTGCCTGCCCAGAGCATCGAACTGTAAGAAACAGAAAATGCAGTACATTACACATATTATTCTGTTAGTTATTCTCTCCTGATTTTATGTTGTTGAACGGTTTGTGGAGGAAGTTCAGCAAGAGAAGTCATTTGAAGTTTTGCTGTGACTGTGTTGAAAAGGGGCCCCGTGTCTAGACCACTTGAGTCACGTTTTCTTTGAAAATGCTAGTGCCTTGTGAGATGGAGTCGACAGGAAAACCCACCGAGTGGAGCACCTGCTCAACAGAGAAGCTGGGTGTTGGCCTTTTTTCCTGAGAAATGCAAGTTAATACTTGATTTAGCAGCAGGCGAGCTAATCCTCTGCTTTACTGTTAGAAAGCTTCTTCGATGTCTGCCCTACTGCCCCCCTCCTGCCCGATGGATCTGCTCCCTTCTGCAGTTCGGCCTTCCAAGCTCAAGGGGGGGCGCAGACGAGGCCTTAGCAAACACCTGTCCAAAACTTTCCAGTTTGGCTTGAGCCAGAAGTGCAAAACCACTTCCCTCCAAATGAAACTGTAACTGGTGCTCCCGGAAGGACGCGCTCGTTGCTGCTTTCTGGCAAGGATTGGTCCTGAGTGGTGGTGGTTGATGTGGAGCAGTAGGAAAGATGAACCATTCCAAATGCTGCCTTTTCCCAATACCTTTAGGCTTATTCTGAATATAATTGCTTTACGGAATGTAAAAGCTACTAAGATTTGATGATGAAAATTGTTAAAAGCTTTTTGACTATCTTGGCTTCAGATGTGATCAAGAATATATTCTGAATGTGTTAATTAGAAATAGATGTAAGAATTAATTATGCAAGGTCATTTCCAGTTTTGACAGCTTTCAGATGAGTAGCGATCTGGGGCGATCTCAACCCTGGTATGTAGACCTTGTTCTCCCCCAGTGCTAAGCAATGGGTGGAGGGCCTGCTGGACACATTGGACACATTTTTAGTTTTATATACATATATATATATATATACAAACATAATAACTTACTGGACATAACCTTTCCATCTGGAGTGAGTAGCAAGCTAATCTGTTGTTTGGCCTTGGTATTAATCTTGCTCCACTGGTGGTCTTGGTTGCGTTCAGGAGAAGATGCAAGAGAATAGAGTTAGCTCAATGATTCCATGTTTCTTTTATTGAATGATGCCCTGCACCACCGACAAGCAACGCTACAGGGTGGCAGAGTGAACGATACGTCATGAGGTTGTATTTATTGCACAGAGCGAGCACTGTACGCCTCGTGCCACATGGTTCTGCTGCGTGCTGCTCTCGGTGCTTCTCCTCCTCAAGCCTCCTTGGGTTTTCATTTGAATTGTTCCTTTAGAGGGTCCTTGAGGAATGAATAAAGTCAAGACCTACAGCCAAGTATTTTGTTAACAGTGGAGGGTTTTCTTCCGCTCCTCTTTTGTACAGACAGTGAAGTGTTAGGTATCCTGGAAAACTACTGCTTTTTTGGAACATATTAAATGATTGAAGTTTCCCCTTCTGTACACAAACCATGTCTGAGCGTTCTGAAACCATCTGGCAGTTCTGCAGCTTCATGTTGCAGTTATGTTCAGAAAAACCCTCCGACACAGACAACAGAGGGGAGCGTTTGGAGTGGTTCCCTGCCAGCAGTCACTGCTGCTGCTTAGCTCAACTTTGGTACAAAATGCTTCACTGTTGTCACCATCAATCTTGTGATTAATTCTATGCTTGGGCAGTCTTGGAATATTGAATATTGCTAGAAACAGGATTCAGACTTAGCGCGCCAATTCTATGTCACATGGGTACCATATACAACTGGATCGTGCGCTTTACATAACATTCCTCTGACTCCTTCAACTAATTCCCTGGTATGTTCTTACAAAAGCCAAAAAAGTTATTTCTGAGCTGTTCATTGTTTTTCTGTACTGTGATGCAATAATAAGTTTAACACATTATTTAAATCTCTCTACCTGCGTTTTTGTATACCCATAACCCCTATGGATATCCCCAGCAGCACCTATTTCAGTCGTCATATTTCTGTGGTACTTTACCAGACATGCTGCATTCTGCTGCTCAGCGGGAAGGAATCTCTGCTTCGTGGAGTCCTCTGCCACAGGGAAGTGTTTCTAAGATTATATTAAGGCAATTACAGTTTTCAGTCTGTAAAGGAACCCAGTTTTTAGCATGACTCGAAACAAGCTGCACAGGTTGCAGCAGGATGTCTCATTAACCGGCAGAGAATTCAGCACAACCAAGTGCTTCAGGAGGGGACAGGGTGCCTGGGGATCATGTCTCGCTGCGCTTTCCCTGTATAGTATTTTGCCCTTGCTGCTGCTCTCATCTGCATGGAAGTTCATGTGAGGTCTGTGATTTTACTAAACATAGAGCCGCCTGCAGTTGCTGGCTTTTGGTTTTTCCTCTCCTAATTGGCTAACCGATTTTTCAGGCATGATGGTGCCAAGTCAGTTTGCCCTGGAGTCCGCCGTGGACTTCTCTTTGCGGAGATTATGTAACTCTCTGGCCCGCTCTAGCTTCATTGCCCCGTGTTTCCCCAAGGTTCAGTGAGGTGCTGTGAGCTGCCTTCAAGGTGCTGAAGGAAATGCTAGCAAACCCCAGCCCTTCTAGGTGGCTTTAAGTTTGAGTCTGGCTAATGTGATCCTCACTCCGCCTGGTTACTGTGCTAACCTTATCCCCTTACTGCTCGTCACAAGCTTCACTTTTGTTCATCTTTGGTATAGAACTGAGACTGATTGTCTTAATGCTTATGGTCTTAATGCTTATGGTCTTAATGCTTATTACGATGGAATTAAACTGTTGCTCGTTTTACTTCTTCATGATTTGAAGAGCACAGTCTTGATAGTGAGAAGTTGCATTAATAAGTGTCATCTTGAGCTTCATTCTCACCCTGCTGCTTGTTATGGCATTTCTGTGACCTTTTGTGGCAAGAGTTTTGCAAAATCGCCTTTCTGTAGGCTGCAGCTGGAAGCCAAACCTTCACAGTGTACAGTGAATGCATTGAAAAGGTGAGTTAATACTCCTGAGGTGGAGACATTGCTGAAGTTCCCTGGTGGAAGCCACACGACTGTACCTTGAATGCGGTAGGGTCTGTTTGGTCTGTTTCCCTAACAGTCCGTGTCCTGCTTCATCTCAATTCCCAGCGAGAGGATTGCTTCAGCCTCAGGATATGTTAGCCCCAGCGCACTTGGAAGTTGGAAGTTTAGCACTTGGACACGAAACTCCAGATAAGGAGTAAAAATACAACGTAAGTTCTCAGCCAGGCAGTCAGAGCTGGTGAGGGCAGTGTGGAGATACATAACTCTGCTCTGAAGAAACAATATGGAATTAAAATGGAGCTGGAAGTGGGCTGGTAGATAGTGGCTCAGATTCTTTGGTCATACCACTCATACCATCCATGTGTCAGTTATTTTAGTCCCTAATTCTGGGAGCTCCTTGATCTGCTCGTGAAAGCAGTTTATACTGGCAGGTGAAGCGCGGACAGTGAGGAAACGGGGCCTTCTGTGCGTGTGGGTACTGGAGCACTTGGACGGTATCCTTCATGGTGTTTTGAATATCCCTAACAAGCTGAATTCCCCAGGTGGCAGCGGGGCTGTCTCGCCCTGTGCTGCTCTCCGGGGTTTGGAGACTCCCCGAAATTGCTGCAGGCTCCCTTCAAGTGTGATAACCCTTCAGGCTTTGAGGTTTGAGTCCCAGATACTGCTGAGGAATAATAACACCCAGGGTGAGACCACAGCCTTCCTGTTCACGCACTGAAAAGCCTTTAAAGAGAAATTTTAAATATCTCATAGCAGAAGCTACAGGATTTCGTTTTTAGTTCTGCCGAGCTTTAGATTATATGGGGCAATGGTAGATGAATATCCTTGTCAAAGTTAAGAAAAAGATCCCTGGGGGATTTGCAGATTTTATAGCTACTTTCTCTTTAGGAACAGTAGGTTACACGGGAACATAAAGCAGGCTTTTGGGGAGGTAAAGTGGGAAAGAGTGTATGTTTTTTTTCATCTTGACTGGGTGATCTTGACTTGACTAATGTATTGGTAACTCCAGATTATGGGTTAAACCATTTTAGCTTGCTTTTCCCATTCTTGGGCTGATATTTGTATTGTTTGTTTCTCGTGTCAGGCCATGTTTTTCTTTCTGCTGCTTTCAGCCATGTGTTGCTTTGTCTGGAATCTGCTTCCAAGCCAGTAACCATAAGCACTCCATCTGGGTTGGGAGCAGAGCAGTGATAATGTAAAGGGACATCTCAACTCTTCTGTTTGAAACAATCCTCCGTCTGTACCAGACCTGCCCTTTTCATGTGATCGTAAAGGATATTTCTTGGCTTTTCTTTTCAAAGAGGGGAGGACATTGGTGGTTGAGCTTCTTTCCATGCCTATCTCCTGCTTAGCTGATGGCACCCAGGTCCCTTCTCTTCCCCAAGCTTGGAAGAACTCCACCAATTTGCAGTCCTTATAATTCAGGTTGCAAAGTAACAAAAGGATCTTGAAAACTCTGCCCAAAGCCTGTAACAAATTGATCTGGCTATTAGTATTGAGTCTCTTTCTCCATTATCATTTATTAATTGCACGAACATGAAGAATCATCTTGAAGGCAGTGAAACTGAGCCACAAGGTTAGAGAAACATGGTGTCACTGTGATTTATGAGGTGAGCTTTCAGGGAGCAGAGTGGAGTTGATGGATGTGAGTGTGCTTAGATGACTTTTCTGGGTGCTGCCAGTTCTTAATTTTTCTTGCCCTTTTTTTTTTTTTTTTTTTTTTTTTTTTTTTTTTTTTTTGTTTTTTTTTTTTTTTGGTGCTGATTAGTGGAGAGAGCCGGGCACTTTCTTTCGTGAGAATGTCAAGACCTAAACCAGGAGGGCATTGTGGGGGCCAATAAGCAGCAGCCTGGGCCCGGCACCTGCGGGTCTCACGGCACTGATTGAGCTGCAGGAGCCAGCGAGGGAACAGGGCCGCTGGGCACCTCCAAGGCCGGCGGGTGATGGCACGAGCCGCCCCCAGCCTCTCTCAGCCCTGGTGAGCCGGGACCAATGTTATACAACAGCAAATCGCAGTTGATTTGGCACATCTCAAAAACAGCAATGGCTGCACAATACAGAGGCTCCTCTAGAAAACATGCAGGGCTGTATTGGCAAGGGTGAGGTTTCCTTTTCTTATTTTGAAATGATAGTTCTCGAGCCTCAAAAAATAACGCTGACTCCAAACTGAGCTGTAGACCCTGCGTGCTGCAGGGAGGTGGCGTGTGGCTGGGAGCGTGCGGCGCTGATGCTGCTGCGCCCAGCCGCCCGAGCCCCTGCAGCCAGCTCTGCCCGCGCGTGCGGGAGGGAAACGCGGGTGGGCGGGCTTGGCCATCACCAGGCGCTGGAACACAGGCGGAAGGCTCTTCCCTGGGTCTTAGTCATAGATACTCTCATGCCATAAGCAAAAATGTGCAGAAGCAGAGTGTGACTGGTCATAATTAGAGTGTGTCTTCAGGGGAGAAGTGAAATCCCTGCAACTAGATCATCTGACTGAGTGGCCTGAGCTATTTATCTAGTGACGCTTTGGGGTCTCAGCTTTGCACCTTCTGAAAGACATTACTTAGATCAGCAAAAAAATTTGCAGTAAAACCCAAGAGCACAGAGTTACTGTCTGGTGGCTGAGATCCAGTCAGTGGAAACACGGACAAATGTTTTTTGAAAACACCAAGTGTATCTTGCTTGCTTGACAGAAATATTACTGAGTTTGCTTGTGGTGGTTGTTGTTTTGTTTTGTTTTCTATTTCAATTTTATCCCTCCACTGCTCTGCTGTCAGAGTGTGTGAGGTGTAAGCCGAGAGGCACGGACCTGAGCAGAGCGGCACACGCTGCAGCACTGCAGGTTTGCAGCGATGAACTGAAGACACGGAGCTTTCCTCTTCCTCAGCAGCCGAATACTCGCAAGAACACTCCTGTACCCTAAGTAACTGCAGGGAAGCCTGCGGAAAAGGCCAGCTTTTACAGGAGCTTTAATTGCAGAGGAAGAGGTTTGCTTTGCCGGAAGCATGAACCTTTCTCTGGGTTTCTCTCTGAAGCAAAAGGATTTTGCTTTTGGTGCTGCTCTTAATGTCTTTCATTTACGAACTTGAAGTATTTAGAGAACAGCCCTTCAGTTCAGACAAATTGCCTCCAGAACCAAAGGCATAAATCTATCATAATTAGTCATCAGAAAATCTGAATAAATATAAAGTTGCCCTGGAGTAGGAGGCAGGCATACGTGGCATTCAGAGCACACGGAGTGTAAAATGGTGTTATTGTTGCCTTTAGAAATAGCTGAAAGTAGTCTGCATTGGAAAGAGCTGATAAGCACAATGACAAAAGCCTGTTTCATGAGGGAGTCCAAGCAGCGGTGGCTTGCTAATCAGCTGATGCGGCAGCTATTTTGGGTATGCTACAGATCACGATTACACACGCCGGGAATGATTGGAGGCTGCAAATACGGTAAGCCAGCCGGGAACCCTGGGACACGCTCTGTTACTAACTTAACAGTCTTACAATCGCCTGTCCTTTGCCATTTAAACAGCCGGGGGAAGTCTAACAAGTGCCTGTGCTTCGTTCTTTAGGGGAAAAACCAACCGGCACTTCCGGAGGCTGCTATTCTTAGCAATGGCGCAGTGTCCAAAGTGTTAACTAATTGAGTCACCAGGTTTCAGATTTGGCCACAGAAAATGGCAGTGGAAGAGGGCGAATGCTTTCCAGAACAAGTAAGCCTTTAGATTCTGAAATACGAGTGACATTTGACTATCTGATTTCTTGTATTAGTGCTTTACGTCTTTGTGCGGGACGAAGCCGGCTGTAGGACGGGGGGGCGCTGCGGCGGCGTTGGCGTGTGGTGCGTGGTGACGTTTGGGTCACGGCGGAGCTGCGGCGATGGCCAGGTGCGCGCGGCGCTCCTTGTCCTCACTGTGCTCAGAGTGAGCCGCGCGCCGGGCCGGGCCCGCTGTCAGGGGAGACCCTGACAGAAATTAAACCTTTTGCGATGCTCCGTTCTGTCAGGGTCTTGCATATGGGTCAGTATGCACGGCACAATTTTCTGAAGTGAAATATTTCAGCGAATCTTATACATTGTGGAAAAAAATCACTGGAATTACACTTGCAAGGTGTGTTTATCAAGTAACAAGCTAACTGATGTGTCTGAAGCCTGAAAAAGGAGCCTGCTGCGGCTGCTGGGCTGTGGGCAGCTGCCGAGAGGAGCAGACCTGTCCACACCTCGCAGCCTCCGCAGCTGTGGCTGTTCCTCGCAGGTAAAGCACGTGCACGAGTTCCCCATGCTGCTTCCCTGGGGAGCTAAAACGCAGGTCCCCCGAAAAGGGGGGTGTGCTCTTCTGTGTCGAGCTCTGTAGAAGCCTCAGAGAAATAAAAGGAGCGACGTCTCTTGAGGGCTGGGAAGATGGAAGGTGGCGTTTCCTTGGCTCAGAGCTGTTACAGATGGAAGAGTGCCGCAGGTTTTTGGCTAGTTTGTGCCTTAGCAGGAGTCTTGTGTGCTGAAAAGATACTGCCCAGAGCACTCCTAACCATGGCCAGGGTTGGTTGATGGGTGTTTCTTCCCACTGGTGATGGGCCCGCCCTGGAAATCCGCCTCAATGTCTGCTCTCTCTGCCCCTGTTCGTAAATTCATCCCCGCCCGTCACCACACAACTAAAATGTTGGTCCTGGGAGTTTGGTGTGAAGAAATATCTCACAGGAGATCATCTTGTTTGAGTTGGAGATTTCATGGTGCTTGATTAAACCCCGCTTCTAAGAGAAGGCAGAAGAGGAGCTCAGAGAGGATGCTGGAGGTCTGGGAGGAGCCGTGTGGCGGCCGCCGCTCCCTGCGGCCCGGGCTCCTCCTCCTTAGCTATTCCTCCGCACTTACCCGCGTCTCCTCTGGGCTCCTGTGTACGTCAGAGGGGTCAGTGAGGAGCAGGGTCTGCCTCATGGCCTCTCTGCGCTGTGGGTTTGCCATTCAGAGCGGTGTCTGTAGTTAGCCCGATGTATTGGTGCCATTAGCTGATGGCTTCAGCCGTGAAGCAGCCAGGGAAATCACTGCTGAGGGCGCAGAGGCAGTGCTGATGCCTGAAGCTTCTTTTCTAAGTTTATAATCAACTGATCTTCACTTTAGTGATTGAACTGAAAACTAATGCTAAATTTGTGGTTATTACAGTATTAAAGCCTTTTATTTATTTTACTTTATTTTTAACCCACTATGGAAAATGTTAATTCATCAGTGAGACATAATGATTTGCTCCAAGGAAACAATGAGGTGTTTTCCTAACATACTTCTTTCTGATACTAGGAAAGAATGTGATCATTTCCAGGTGAAAATAACCAGTTAAGCTGGGTTTGGGTGAGGTGAGGTGTTCACGCACTTCTGGCTTTCTTGTTGTTGCTTCACTGACATTCAGCTCATCAAGACTCTCCCAGGGACTCCAAGCTTTGAAGCAAAAAACAGGAGCTCAGTCGCATAACTGCACGTAGTGTGATGATGGCACGATCTCTTTCCAGAGAGTGAGATTTTTGCCTACGTGTATATTTGCCTTATTCTTTAAGAAGGAAAATAGCTCTGTGGCATTTGCTTTCCCTCTCTGTTTGTCTCAGTAATTCCACCTGCTCTCTCCACAAGCTACTGCTCCCGTTTCCATCCTGTCTGTGATGGGGCTACTGATTCCGAATTGAGAGGCCAAGAGGCCAGGCGCCGTGCCAATACGGAGCAAAACGGCAGCAGTTGCCCCATTGCGAGGGGAGAGGGTTGGATTCTTGCTTCTCCCAAACAGAGTGCAGTGTCTGGATCCGGTGCTCGAGGCCAGTTTAAAACTGCAGATAGCAATTACTGGGCTGTACTTGATTGATTTGCAGTTTTTGCCCACTGAGTTTTGCATTTACCAGCTTAGGCTGGTAAAAGCAATTTACTTTCTAGTGTCTGGGATAATTCTCCAAGCTGTCATGTGCAAGGCGAGGAGCAAAGCACTTTCTGTGTGTGAACCATGTGTGACACTGGATATGTTTCCTATCGGCACCCGCACCAAGTGACCTTGCAGAAGTTTCCGTGCTGTTTTGCACGGCCGCTGCTTTGAACTGCGCCAAATGTCAGTGCATGATGTCTGTTCTGTTCTGAGTACCTTGCCTGATGGTTTGTAGTAAAATGGTAGATTATAGGATGGGCCTGGCTTTCCTGGGTCGTATGTATTCCATTTGCAGAATCAAATGAGAAACAAGATATGGCAGAATATGGTCAGCAGGGAAAGGCAGCTCCAGGAGAGGAAGGGATGGCCATGGACAACAGCCACAGAATCATCCCTTTTGCTGTTCCTCAGTAGGTCTCATAGATGTCCCTGGACCAAGCTTGAAAGTGTTTCTAGCAAGTTGCTTATTGCTTCCACCTCAGAAATGTCTTGGCCAGTTATCCTCAAATAATCTTTTAAGTTTAATTCCTTAAAACTTCCAGGGAGACTTATTTTGTGTTGAGGAATTACATGGATACATTCAGAAGCAGGTGTAGGATAGAAAGGTAGAAACATAGCTGTTAACTTTTAACTACATATCTGACTTCATATCTAACTTCTCTGTACTCAAAGTCCTTAATAGATCGTGTAGTTCTATAAAAGATTGTGGAGCTGGTCTATAGTTCATATAGTATGTTTACTATAATATATTTGGGGACTATCTGTGTGCATTATGCTCGCACTGACATGCAGCTAGTTTGACTTTATTACCACTAACTAACTTTTGCCTTAGTATATCTGATTGAAGTGTATTTACTTTTTTTTTTCAAAGAACTAATTTTGAGTATATAAAATCTTTCTAAAATCAGCAATATTATCCGATTTGGGTTCATACTACTGATGCGAACTGATTAACTTAAGAGATTATGTATCTGAAATTGTACACAAATAAGTACAATTAAAAAACCTTTTGAGGAGGTCTGAATATTTGTATCTTTGTAGATGTTAAGTCTAAAATAGATGCAAACAGAGAGCAGGCAGTGAAGTAAATTACATTATCCATGTCTTCTTTCAATGATCCGAAGAATAGGACTCTGACATGGAAAAGGCTTTATATTAGAGCCTGGGGTGCACTGAATTTATCTCCATGCTCATTGGTAGTCTCTTTCTTAGAGAAAAAAATAGCAGGAATAGATCAATAGCATCTCATCTGGCTTGACACATTAGAGAGTTATTAACTTCAGGTGTGCATAAACTTAAGAAGAAACCCTATAAGCACATCCAGTCCTTCTCTAGCTCTCTGCCACTGTGGCTGCAGTTACGAAAGCCAGTGAATTATTTTCTACTTGTGAGGGTCTGATGGGAAAACTTCAGAGATTAAGAGATGAGTCATTACAGGCTCAGGAGTTTCTTCCCAGAGTTGAAAATGAACTTCTCCAAGTTGGGCTGTCAGAAAGGGGCATTTGCCTCTGCAAATGGAGATGCTCAGATCTGCTGCCCTCAAGCATATCAGATCCTTTCCACAGAGTAATGTGAGTTGGTTGTAAGGGCTCTGCTGCTATTGCTGATTACTCACACTGTGCTCCCCAAGTAATCTGGCTCCATATCACAGGTGTTATGGTCTGGAATGAAGTGTGTCCAAATTTACCATGTTATTCAAATATATCTTTTCACATGGGGCACCCTAATAGCCTATGAATTTGAAATATAGGCCCTTATTACTAAAGGAACTGTGTTTTCCCATTAAAAGAGAACATTTTTTTCCCTGTTTACTGTTCATAAATGCTCAGAAAACTGGGTAGTAAATGTTGAATAGAAGCACACTGATTTGTAGTCCTGGAAAATAAGGCTCTTGATCTTGGACTTATTAATTTAGCACATTCCTACTAGTAAATGCTTCTGTAACGTCTGTAGGTGAAGCTAGTGCATCAAACCTGGATTTCAAAAGCTCATCTGTGCAAACTGCAAAGCTTATCCCAAGCTGGGAAGACCCTCATCATCACCTGCCCTTGAAGGTCATCCCTGTGAGACTGGTTTGAAGTCGGTTTGATTACGTATTATTGCACTGGCAGGTGTTAGTTTTATCAGACTCTAGTTAATCCATTCTGTGTTTGTTGCTAATATGCTTTAGTGTCTTGAGGGGGACTTTCAATGTGTAACACGTGGAGTATAATATCCCGTAACATGTGGATGCTAGGGAGAAGTCTCTCACTTAGAACTGGGTGTCTAATTCTCTGTTTTGTACCTTGGAAATCACATATCCTTTCTAGAGAAGCAAAAGCCTAACAATGGCTTTTCCTTTCCCTCCTGTCTTTGACTTCTCTCAGGAATCGCTCATTTGGGTATTTAAAGAGACGCAGGGCTGGCTCTCGTAGTCTCTCCAAGAAGATTGCTTTTGTAAGGTCAGGCGAGCTGCCTCATGGCTTCCGAGCAGAGTCCTGTGTGTTATGACAGGCAGACAACTCACTACAGACCTCTTAATGCTGTTAAAGGAATATTAAGTAGCTCTTGTATTGGGAGTTTGGAAATGTTCTTGTGTTTATTTGTCTTACCCTCTCTGGGTCCTTTTCAGAAGCCTAGTGCTCAAGTACAGTTGCCTTATTTTCAGCAACAACAGTGAGCAGCAGCGTTGATATTTGCCTGAGACAGACTAACAGTTAAGAGAATTGCAAGCCATATTGAGAATGATATATACCAAATCTACACGTCAGACACCTTCCTGCTCAGGTGGTCCAAAAAGGAAAGAGATTTCCTTATCTGCTTGGATGTTTTCCTGCTTTGGTTAAGATGCTGTTTTAGTAGGATTTCTAGAAATATGGAACTAAGATGCCACTTTTAGACTTTCTGTTAGACTGCTTACCTGTGTGACTGCACATTTGGGTTGACTACTGCCCAGGGTTCGAGCCTCTGCTCTTGCAGGTCCAGTTCCTTACAGGTTCAGGTGCAATTGTTGCATTAACATGCAATGTTAGTGCACAATATGCTCTAATATGCTGCTGGGTTTTAATCTCCATGGGTGCGAGCAGGAAGAGGGGGTTGACTTTTATCATGTACAGTACAAGACTATGGTCAAAGAAAGATGATGGCTAAGTTGCATAATAGGACAAACAGTTAGAAAGACTGGGGTGGGGGCCAGATTTGGGGACCAATAATTCAATCTGTTCTCATGCTGCAGTCATGTCCAAAACAGCTGGCTTCTCTAGCCAAAGGATTTATCCTTCGAGTTGTCAGACGGCAGGAATGGAGCTCTCCCGGTTGCCCTGTGGTTGTGTTTACAGTTGTGATCTCCAAAGCATTTCTCTGCAGGATAATTAACAGCAGAGAGCAGTTGGCCCCAGGCTGTCACATTCTTACCAGAAACAACACATGGGAAGCCCGGTATGTGGAGCATGAGGACAGGCACAGCCATTTGCACAAAGATCATCTTTCCATTTAGTGGGAGCTGCCTGCTGACTAATTAAAAAGATACAAGTGAAATTCTGTCATATAGGTGTAGTCACGAGGTAGCAAAGAGGACACCAAGGAATCAGCTGCTTGGAGAGTGGGGATGGAGGATTTCCCCAGAAAGACTGTTTATTTCACATGGTTTAGACATCACCATTAACTGGCCTGCACAGCTTAACTGAAATAAAATTCCATCTTTTAGCAAACACAGGTAACAACTGTTTGGAGGAAGATTCATAATTATCCCAGGAACAAAATCTAAGCAATGTCGAGGACGCCAGTTTCAGGTGTAGTACTTACCACCCGCAGACCTGGCCCCACTGATGAGGAAAACGCTATCACTTGCAGCATTTCTCTCCTTAACCAAACAAGCAAAAATGTTATCATTCATTTTCTGAGGTCATCTCATGCTGCCGCAAAACTAGCTCTGTTAAACACATTTCCAGATGGAAGTAACCCAAGCTCATCCCTCAGAACGAGGTCAGTGCCTCCCCGCACCGCACGCGTTAGGCACGGTTAGCATCTCTCCACTGGGACTCAAGCCAGGACGCGCCCTGCTCCGGCACAATGGGAACCTGCTGGGGGTTTCCCTTCACAACAGCTACTGTTAAAGATGGAGCGAAAAACAAAACCCTGCTCTCGCCGTGAAAAAAGACTGGATTTTTAACTGAAAAAGCAACCACTGTAAGCAGAACACAAAGGAAGGGAGAGGAGTATAATGAGCATAGTGTCAGTACGGGAGGGCGCCTGCGCACGTGGCAGATAATGGCTTTGCACTTTGAGGGCTCAGTAAATGATAAATGTGTTCTCAGTTTTCTGGAAGGCTCCTCTCTAGTCCCATGGGAAAGCCAGGCTAACGCTTGAGCTGACAGACACTGCAACATTTGCTAATATTTTTCTGCCTTTACTCATACTAAATAGTCTCGTAGCTGACTTGGAGCAGTTGGAGGAAAAGGTCCTGAATATGCATTTGCTAGTGTGAGTCAGCATCCACTTCTTCCTGTTTTTAAAATGGAAGCTTAAGGTAATATGCAAGAGACTTGGAAGTTAGTCGTTCTTATAAAAACCCATTTTAACTGGCGTGACTTCTCACGATGTGATGTGTGGGCCTTACCCTGTGCGTCGCGGGCTGTGCCATCCCCGGGGCCTGGAGGAGCCCGCGTGGGGTACCCTGGGCTGGGGGCTGCTAAAATGAGCGCCAGACTGGATAACCCAGAGAGGGCTGCGGGCGGCCTGCGTTGGAGACCTGCTCACCACGCTTTGCATCCAAGTTTAATCTTACGGCGGACTATACGGAAGAGGAATAAAAAAAAAAATTAGAAACTGTATGCATTAGCCAGTCCTCTGCATTTATACATTTCTTAAAACTATCAATAGTCTCCTTTTCAGGAAATGCAGTGGAATAAAAAATAGTCTTGCCATCTGTGAAGGAAAAGCTTGTTATTATGCATACATCAGTGCCAATACTCTCATAAATCCCATGTTTATGCAATGTTGTCTGAATAGCCATTCCAGAGCTAAACCCTGTGCACAGGAGCTGAGGTCTGTCTCTCCCAGAATTAAAACAAACACTGGTAAGAGTTTTCTTTGTGATTTGCATGTGATTATGGAGGTTCACAAGGGAGCATCCCCAGGGAATGTATGCGTGGCGAAGGGGACGCAGCCTGACAGCAGGGTCTGGGGCAAGCCCACAGCAACACGGGCTGCAGTAACATCTAACATGGAGGGTGTTTTGATGTCTGTCCCAAGCCTGTTGTTCTCTTGGTATTTGTCAAAGCGGTGGAAAATCAAAAGCCAATTTTCATCTTTGAAAAAATACAAAAACAAACCAGATCCACAGAGGTTGCTAGCATGCAGAATGCCTCTCGGGAGTACTGAAGTTGAGATAATAAAGCTTGAAGTGGCTTTTTTAAAAACAAAACACAACAAAACAACCTACTCTATTACGGAAGTGTCCTTTGAACATGCTGTCTTTTTGGGCATGGCTTTCAGTTAGCTTTGAGGTGCCAGCTAGTGTAGCAATGTGTATGTTAAGAATAGATACCCACTGTGGGAGCAGTCACCTGCACGCGTGTGCTGCGAGCTCTACTGGGAATTTCTATCTAAAGTCTATTTTTTCCCTAGTGTGTCTTTTAATGACTTTAACAGAACAGTGCCTTGATCTGCCTTTGACACGGGCTCGTAAGCATGATGGCAATGCAGATAAATAATTAATGTTATTGTCATGCTTGTTTGATCTTTTAAATCCGTCAGCGGTTCAAGCCCCAGCTCTTAGAAGCCGTATCCCTCCGAGCAGCACAGACACAACTGCAGGCTATCCCGTGGATGCCAACAGGCTGTCTTAAACACCATGACGTGGATCACAAGTTACATTTTCCCACTCCATTTTGGTATTTAAAAATTATAAATATCAAATTTAGGCTTAAAATAGAACTGTAGAAATATGAAATTATTTAGAATTAATTTTTAAAAGGGTTTTGTGCATGCAATGGCCCTGCACATCCACGGCGTGCTGTGTGTCGGATGCAGTAGTGCCCTTTTGCTGGGCAAAATCAAGTAGTTCAGGAAATTGTAGGTTGTGGATTATTTTTTGTCCTAGTGCAAAATAAAAACATTGTTTTTAAGGTGTAATTAGGTGCAGACTTTGTGTAAAAACACTTTTCTAATCGGAAAAAAAACGAGCAGAAAGATTTCTGTTGGGCTGCGGTAGGCATTGCTCCACTAGAGCAACTGCAGCCTGTTGTCTTCTGAAGTGCGCTCTGGAGGTGACTCCGTCCGGGGGGACTCGCCACGTTTCGCTGAAACAGCAATGGAATATGTTGCTGGGAAAGGACTGTGACCTGTGAAATGTGTCCCTCCTGCCTACAGGTACCAGCAGGTACCGCCTCGACAGATTTGCGGTGGAGGGAGTTAAAACTGCCCTGCAGTGGTATGGCACTCGGGGGGGAAAACACAGCACGTAGGAGAGCACCGTGGGGAAACGCAGACTTAAAAGGAATTTTATCTTCTGATTTTTCACTCCTTATTCGCATGGGAAGCGATTACTGCCTGGGATTCTGGATGCAAAAATGCTCCGTCATCCTCAGGCACTTGCTCTGGGGCCCCGTCCTCCTCGGCTCCAGTGGCAAAGGCACCAAGCAGCGTGGGCCTTCTCATCAAAACTGCGTGTGTGAAAGGAGTGGTCTGACCCCTGTGCTTGGCTGTTGTGAGATTTGTAGGAAGCCCCCCTGGCTCTGCTCTGGGGGAATGGCCTCCAGAGGAAGGTGTTCAGGTCATTGTGTGGGACAGCAAGAGCTCGTGAGCCCTTGTGTGTCTGAGGGCGCCTTGGTGGCAGGGAGAGGGGAGGCTGCCGCGCGGCGCCCCTGAGGCGGCACGGAGCCACTCTGCAAGGGGCCTCCCGCCTTCCCGCTCCCAGCAGAGCCCCTGGGCCGGGCGGCAGCCGGAGCTCTCCTGCCTGCCCGTGCCCGCCGGCACACATGCCGCTCGCCTGGGAGCAGCGTGGCACAGGCACTGGCCATCCCCACTGCTGCCGCTGGGCCCTGGCACCGGCCTAGGGAGAGCGAGCGGGGTGTAGCAATGAATATCGGCGCTTGGTCACTCCTCCTTGGCCTGTGCTCGGGTTTGCTTGAGCGAACAGCGAGGTTCAGGCGCGCCTGGCAGCAGCGGCGTTGCTTGCCTGGTGCGAAGTAACGCGAGTGGCTGTGGGTGGCTTTGCAGAGAGACCCCCTGATGCCCCCCTTCCCATCCAGACCTGCTGCAGACAGCCAGGGTGAGCCGTGTCCCCCCCTGACTGTCCAGCGCCCGCTGCTGCCGGGCTGGGGACACCTCCTGGGCCACTACGGCCTCCCTTGGCCTTTGGCAGCGCCAGTAAAACGCTGGCCTGGTTTTTAGCCCAGAGCGACTGTTGCTCAGCTCTGAGAAATGACTCGTCCTGTAATGATCTGCAGCGCGCGGATCGGCTCATCTTCCATGGGAAGCCACTTCCCCGTGTCTCCCACGCCGGTTGTTTCCCCCCACAACTCCGGCCATGTTGCTTGTAGCAGCACCTCGTTTTTGATAGAGCCTCATTAAGCGATGGCGTTTTAGGGCTGTTCTGTTGGAAACACGTTGGGGAAGCTGGCTAGTAATGAACAGCACGGCAGTGACCGAGAGCTGGGAAGGTTGTACACTGGGCAGGGGCTGTCGCAAGGTGCAAATAGGTAGACGGACAGTCAAAAGCACACCATTTTACTGTGCTTTTTTAGAATGCTAAAGCAATTTTGAATGCTGAAACACTTAAAATAGCAGTGATTTAACCATGTGATGAAATGATACATAGAAAACCCAGGACGATTTTTATTATGCCAGTGGGGAGAAGGAGACAGCAAGCTGTGGTGACTGCCATATCGGAGGCAGCCCGGGAGCACGTGAGAACGGGGGCTGGGTGATGTGTCCCTCCTGAAAGCGAACGCCGCTCGTTCTGCTTGCTCCGGGCAGGATCAGCATTATCTAACCATGCCTGGTGGATATTTGCATAACCTGCTGTTAAACCCTCCGGGCATGAGAATTACTTTCAGTGATCTCTTTCATGCTTAACAGTCCTTTCCGCCATCCTTACGTTCAAGTTACAGTCATCACACAGCAAGTTTGCCATCTTTAATCGCTTGTGATCATTAAAGCAAGGTCTGAAAAAAAGGCAGTAAAGGCAGTGGCGCTGTTTCTAGGGATTTTTGATTCTTTGACGAAATGTAGACAAATACTCTAAGTAAAATGCACCATAAATTGAGGGAGGGTGGAGGGAATTAAACATCATCGAGTCATTAGGCTGTTCAATGCCTCAGCTCCCCAGAGCCATGTTTTTAATGTAGGTAGCCCGCTCTTTCAGCACTGTATATTTTGGTTTTTAAAATGTGTCATGTGGGATTTTCCACTACTCGTCTGGTGTGTTCAGCCTGGCCGTTGGAGACGAGGCGGCACTTCGGAAAGAGCGGAGCGTTTCCATGGAGCCCTTCCCCGCACCGCCGCGTCGTGGCCTCGTCTTGCACGCCGGGTACCAGATGTTTCCCTGGCTACCCGCCCTGCGCAGCAGACAGGGCGGCAGAATTCACACCTAGGGCTCAAGTCACATCTTGTGCTGCCTCGTCAGGCAGGCAGCCCTGTGTGTACCACAGGGAGCTGCCCAGGCCCTCGCCAGGGCCTACGTCACCATATCTGATGCAGCAGTTTGGGACCTTTCGTGTCTAGGAAAGCACTCGTACAATATGTTGTATCATTAGTAACTTCTTTGCCAAGGGAATCTGTTTCTGTACAGTGCTTTAATTTCTAACGGGATTTTTCTTGTTTTTCTTCTAGTCTGACACAAATGCAAGTTACCTGAGAGCTGCTCGAGCTGGCAACTTGGAAAAGGCTCTTGACTACTTAAAAAGTGGAGTGGACATCAATATTTGCAATCAGGTTAAATAATATTTTGATCAAATTTATTGTGTAAACACGTCTCTTTTTCAAATCTGTCTATATATTTACTGTATGCTAAGTCTTTATATTTTATTAAGCCTAGTTTACATATCTTTGCCACTTAAAACTTGTATTTTATCACTTACCACGACATCATTCCACTTTTACTTGAAGAACATTGTGTTATTTAGTATTATCTTTCTATTATATTTCTAGTATTATTTCTATTATATTTCTATTCTATTTATATAACATATAGAGTTTAAGATGCTCCAGCTGCTATATCCTGATTTAATTCATATTTTTTCCAGTGTAATTCAGTAGTTCTGAAGATGATTTAAGAATATTTTTTAAAGAAGTCATCTCACTGGATTGTAACTATTTGTGATGTGCTGTCTGCTACACTGGAAAAAACTGTGACAGTCTTTTCCATGACACTTCCTTTTTTTTGTTTTCTTTTTTTTTTTTATAATCAGAATGGGTTGAATGCTCTCCATCTCGCTTCCAAAGAGGGGCACGTGGAAGTCGTCTCAGAACTGATACAGCGAGGTGCCAATGTGGACGCGGCGACAAAGGTCAGCCGGGCCTGTCCCACTGTTCTCTCCTCCTCATCCATCCCCTCCGCCCCCAACGAGGTGTCGGCCAACTGATTGCAGCAGGGACTGGGTGTTCTCTGCTCTTGCTGTGCCCACAGGAATTGTTTACTAGGAACCTTTTAGATTATAGCAAATGTCACAGGCTACTAGTGATGAGATTTATTCAACAAATTGTAGATTCCTGTCTTGTTTTCTGTCCACATCTTTCAGAATTACTACCCACTGGAAGTATTTCATGCCAAGAAATACTATATTTTAAAGTGGACTGTGGTTTTGACAGTATTGTGAGGTATTTAAGTTTGGTAATCTTTTCATGTATCACGATCTCTCGTTTCAGAAAGGAAACACAGCATTGCACATAGCATCCCTCGCTGGGCAAGCAGAAGTAGTCAAAGTGTTGGTTACAAATCGGGCCAATGTCAATGCACAGTCTCAGGTAAAGTAGCATTTCTCACTTCACTTTGGGACTATCAAAATTACTATTGACATACTAAAATCTTTCTCCCTTTGTAAGCTATATGGTTAATAATTGCGTGTGGAAGATCTTATTGTGTTAATGCTGGCTCTGGAAAGTCAAGTTGGATAGAATCAGTAAGATGAATGTGATCCTGCTAAAGTCAAAACCCATTTCTTTTTGGCTGTTCCACACATGTAGGTAATGGAGGACAGGTACAAGGACAAAGATTAAACACACGGATGCCATTTTATTAGTGATCCAGACATTTAAGTGAGTCTAGTGCTGAGCTCATTCCTGCTTTGTATGTCAAAAGTGATTCTGTGTTTCAGGCTAAATGGAGTTCTTCCCCTCTCCATATAGAAGGCATTACAGGAATGTGTAGAGCTTTTAAGTTTGGTCAAAACCCTTGAATGAGTATTTAGGCCAATTACAGAAGATTTGAAATACAAGGCAAAGCAGTGTTGCTATTAAATTCAAAGAAGCCAAATGAAGCAGAGAGAAACTGTCTCAGAAAAATCCATAAGACGGGATTGCTGGCAGCCCTGCAGAAGTGCCATGGGAAGTGCCCTGCTTGCCTGCCTTGTTCCTCCACTCGCCCCTCATCTATTGGGGATTGGGTTAGCAGATGGTCTTCTCATCTGGCCCAGTATTGCCATTCTTCTGTGGCATGAAAAGGTAGCTGTGATAGACAGTGCTTATTAAAAAGGAAAATTTTTAAATATACATTTTAAAGAAACTTGTGGGTTTTTTGACAGTCTATCAAATAATATGAACAAAATATTTAATTGAATCTATTTCAACAGTATTAGTTATTTATGATTTATATTTCATGTTTCATTTTATATTTCCTTCAACTGGATAAAGAAAATAGGCTAATCAGTTCCACTGTTTACTAGTTTTTACTAGCTAGATGCAGCAATATTTAGTTGAAGGCATCACAGAATTCGAACTTAAAGAACACAGCAACAATGAAAAAGCAGTTTTAAGTAAAATCTTGCACAAATGTTAGAAAGTAAAAGAAAGCAGAAACATTTCCCATGATTTTCCTGTTGAAGAAAGCGAGAGAGCTATAAAAGGTTCTTTTCTGATTATGTTTAAGTCATGGATTCAGCCTGGAAACTAAAAATAATCTGCAGTTGTAAACAGCTTATATAACTGCATTGTCCAAACACCCTAAGGTTTTGCTACATGTTACCCTAATTTCGGTAACTAATAAGAATAGAAGTTTGGGGTTTTTTTTTGGTTTTGTTTGTTTGCCTTTTTTTTTTTTTTTTTTGCTTTCTTAGATGTTTCTGAAGTCTTTCCTTTGAAATTGTATATTGACTGTTCCCCAGAAGTAGCTGGGAGAGACTCACCGTGTGGGACTTGGGGCCCTTGGCACAGCCCCCAAGCTCCCTGTTCCCAAACTGCCTCTAGACTAGCTTCACCTGTGGGGCAGATCATCTCTCAGAGCCTCCTGCAGCTTAGAAAAACATTCTGTGAATTTGGCAGGTCGACATAGACCACCCAAAGATTTTTTTTTGCTTGATTTTCATTTCTGAATGTGTGTTTTGTCCTTTTCCCCTCTTCCTTGAGAGCAGTAGGTATACCCTGCTGAACAAGCCAGTTCTAGGAACACGAGGCCTTCTTTAACCAAATACTTGTGTCTTTGAAAGAAAAGAATTTTTACTGAGTCTGAATTTTGTGCCTGTTCTCAGGGCTGTTTATTATCATGGAAGACAAAATGTTTTCATTAGGCTGATGGTCCTTTAGTGATTTCCTTTTTCTTTCTTTCGTTCTTTCTTTCTGAGAAGAAAGAGCAAAGTGTGGAGGTAGAAGTGAATACCCTATAATAAATTTAACATAAGAAAAAGGGTTCTGCTCTGCTTCCAGGTTCTAATAGTACTTGGTTCTGTGAATTTTTGTCTTTAAATATGAATGCTCAAGATTTTAAAAAGTGAAGCTTAGTTTCCAACTGAGTTAGTAAATAGGTATTGATTGTGCCATGCTGTGATAGGGAGAAGCCAGATTCTGCTGTTCACTGAAATAATAATCTGTAATGCGACGTATCAGGTGTTTCAGCGAACACTTTCTGAGTTCTTCTGCTTTTCATTAAGCAGAGTTTAGGCGGAGCTGTCAGGTCTTGGTTCTGAGGAGTGCTTTAACACATTGCTAACTCTCGACTTTGGCTCTGAGGTTAGTTCAGTGGCTGCTCCCTGCTTGTCGCGATGTTTTTCTGAATGGAGACCAACTTACCAAAATACAGGAACAGCAACAGAGCTTGCAGATTTGTGCAGGCCTTGCAAACACGTGGCTTCAAGCTGCTCCATGCCATGTCAGCCCCAGAGCTCCTCTTGGATCATGTACTCAGTTCGCCCCACTGCCTTGAGAGCAACCTCATCCTTCTGACCTCCTGTTTCCTGGCTGTCCATGAGGTCTCTGTGCTTGAGCCCACATCAGCTGTGTCCTCCTTTGTGGCCATGTCCAATGTGAGCCACATCACGTTGCCACGTTGCTCTTGAAGTCACAAGTCCAAGCTGTTTTTATCATGGCTAGTATAACTCAGCCATAATTCTCTGCTGTGGGACTTGGACTGTGGTTTCCTTTCGTCTCTGCACAATCTAAAATATTATTGACTTGTCCTTGATGCAAATGTGTGGTCACTGTCTCCTCCTGCTCCTGTATCTTTGCTCCTCCTGCAGAAATGTTGCCTCGACAGTGTTTGCAACCCTGACGTTGCTGATACTCACTTGAGCAAATCCAGGCATGTGGGAACACTTCCTGTACTTGTCTTTTATTTAAGCCAGATTAACTGTCTCTTCTGTTTTGCTATGTTTAACTACCTCATTTTTTTTTACCACGTTTACTTCATACTTGCATTGACTCTTTGAGGGTTGCATGCAGGGTGCTAAAATGGAGTCTCTTGATGGGATGGTGGGGCAAGCCCAGGGGCTCTCTTGGGTTGTTTATCACAGCCACAGTAATATCACCAGCCTTCTGTCTTGATGCCCCTAAGACTTTCAGACTCCTTCCTCCATTCTCTAAGAGCCTTGGTGTCAGGGAGAAGTGTTTTCTCTGGCACTGCTGAAATAGGCTTTCCGAGTTTCTTCAGCTCCATGCTATTCATGTCACACGCACGCAGCCTCTCTCTGCCTCAGCTGGATGACAGGAAATCTGCAGTGTTTGAACAGGAAACACTGAGATGCAAGTGCTGAACTGAACTCCCTTTTCTCAGGAGGCTGGTGGGGAGCCGGGCTGCCTCTGGTGGGCTCAGGCAGCTTTGCAGCCAGAACAGGTCCCTAGGACCACTGAGGAGGAGGCAGTCAGGAGAAGCCCTCTCCCAAAGAGACTTCTGATCCAGTGTAAACAAAAAACCCAGCAATAAGGAATGGTTTGAACCTCTGCTAAACAAGAGACAGAGTCTTTGCCGGGTTTAAGAGTAGGCCTTTGTTCTGATTTTGCCTGGATGGCAGCGCTGAAGGGTGGGTTGCCCTGCGCTCACCATAATCTGTGGCTGTGGCGGGGCAGGAAGCAGAGGGGGACCTGGCAGCACCGCAGGTGTCGGTGCCTGTGCTGCAGCAGCACCATTGGACTCACCGTCCAGATACCTCAGCGGACAGCACTGCTGTCGTGCTGTTCTGGGTCACAGCGCGGCTCCGATCCCATAGCCCCAGAGCCCTGTCTGGCTCAAGCCTCTGGCTCAACCCACTGCACAGGTTGCTGATCTTACTGCTGCTGATGCTGCCTTGGTTGTTTCAACATCACCGAGCTATCTTGTCAGTAAAATATGGATGTTTTAATTTGTAATATAAAGTTTGTTCACTCCTTAATGATTCTCTTGCACTGAGGAACATGCATTGTAACTCCCAGTACAACTCCATTAATTTTAAAAGTACCTTTAAGGGTATCTTGAACCCCGGATGGATTTGTGACTGCTTTTGCCATTTTTTTAATTTTTGAATGACTTCATCAGTACTATGATTTTCCAAATTGCATAGATCAATAGGGGAAAAAGTGCATCTCTTTAATGTTAATGCCCAAAGGAAAAGGAGAATCAGTCACTGGAAGATGGAGAGCTGTGTACAGGTAAGGCAAAGACAAAGCATAGGCTGCAGAAGGAGTGAGCTTGCTAAAGAGTAGCTGCAAGGGATACTTGCAGAGCACTGACTGAAATTTCTCACTCGAGTATAATTTGAGAACTGCGTTGGTGTGGTCGGAAACACAGATAAACCTCTTCCAAGCCACTGAGAACGGGTGATCCTGACATCTCCTGGTGCCTGTGATGCAGCACTGACCACGGGCAGCCGGGCTCTGTATTGAGGACACAGAAAGCAGCAGTAGCAGGGGAAGAGCGAGAGAGAAGTCAAAGCTATTAAAATAATACAGATGAGAAAAAATTGACACGTATTTCAAAGAGCTGTTGCCCTTGCTTTCATTAGAGACTTGTGTTATATTTACCTGTCCAATTTTGCATGTCTGTTGCTGCAGCTAATTTATAAGTCATCTTAATTCCTCTCTACCAGTTGCTTTTTTTAATGTGAGCTCACATTTGAATTCCTACTTGGCCAAGGGATCTGTACCTAATCATCTGGAAGATTCTGTGGCATCTTTTTACAATAATATTACAGTGCCCCAACACTTCTGTTTTTCATGTAAATCAGGGGAGATGTTGTGATTAATTGACATATGAACAGGCAGTTTGTTTCCTCCTAATCTATCAGACTTCTGTAGATCTCTGGGATTTATAAATGTATGTGTATATAGTTTGTGCCTTTATGTATATGTACATGTATATGTTTGTATATGTAAATGTCTGTGGAATGTTAACACTTTTGTTTTCCTATTTCAGAATGGTTTCACTCCGTTGTATATGGCAGCCCAAGAAAACCACCTGGAAGTTGTTAAATTTCTTCTTGATAATGGTGCCAGTCAAAGCCTTGCTACAGAGGTAAAAATTCAGATTTTGCACTGTATGAACAAAGTAAAATCTGCTTGAGCAGTTATCCTTGACAGCTTTTATCAAACGAGTCTTTTAAATAGAGAATTTGAAACCAATAAAACATTCTCTCTGTGGAGTGTGCTAATGAATACTGAGTTACCAGCTTTCAGACATTTTAACCATCTCTTGCCACCTCTAAAAAGAGCTTTAACTAAAAGCTGTTCTAAAAATAGATGTATTCTTAATATGAAAGACTCCCAGTTATGATTAAGTGCTTCAGCAGGCAGCTGCATGCAACATATAAAAGTTCTCTATAGTTTCCTTAGAACTATTGAGCAGAGTAATGCTGAGGACAGCCATAAAGCAAGAGAAGCTGTTTATCTTCTTTGGAGGCAGCTCTGGGATATCCAGGGAAATCCCAGTCTTACTTCATGCTTGGAACATTTTCTGAGCTGCATTTGTTGCCATGTTGATATCCACACTGTTGTACCCAGCTCTCCCATCTGGTCTTGCAGTGAGATTTCCAGACAGACAGAAGGATACAGGGTCCCCCCTTGAATCTTTCTAGAAGAGCACTTTTATTTCTTGACACTAAGAAGTAAGCCTGACCTAAATAAGGCAACTTGGAAGGAAAAGGGGGAACATTTGGAAAGATTATAAGAATAGCAGGCATTTTAATTTTATTAAATATACCATATTGAGATAAGTTTTCAATCTGATCAATCTTTATTTCAAGATTTGGCTAAAAATGTAGTTCAGTAATTGCTTTCTGTAAACTTTGATTAAATTCTGACTAATGTGTCTGAGCTGAATCCATGAAGGAAATAACCCTTAGTTCGGAAAGCCCCACTTGCGACATATGAAATGCAAAATACGAAATACAAAATTTCATCAATATATATTATAGTATCACTGGATAATAACGTCTGTATGGAATTTTTATTAGTCCCTTCTAAAGTCAGTGCTATAAAAAACCACAATGAATCAAAATTATATTTTTAAAATCACTAATAATAATAGTAATAACTGGAGGTGTGCCTCAGAAATTCTGGAAATGCACAAATATATGAAATCAAGAAATACCAAAGTGAAATATTTTAAATCTGGAAAATTAATTGAAAACTGTGGTTTCCAGAATGCTCATTTCTGTGTCTTTGTAAAAACTTGGAAACCAGAAAGTCATGGGACTCCCCAGAGTCCTACAACCAGTAATGACTATTGAAAATGTTAGTTTGCTGTATCATTTTCTGAAACTAGTGGTATGTAAAGTTGTGCTTGGCTGCCTTGTGCTTTTCCTTCTCTTTGCTTTTCTCTCAAGTCGGGGGCAGCAGCTCAGCCTGCACGTTTCTCCAGCTCAGGCTGGTGATAAGCTGCAATCTAATTTTATCCATGGCAAATTCCTGTGAAGATACCAGGCCACAGGATAACGTAGTCACGCTTACCTTACTTGGTTGCGGTAGATTTTTGTGGGTCCTTTTTTATTTTCTACTGGTTAGATTTTTAAGAACAATCTAACTTATCTTTCTCACTGTAAGTGTAAAAGCCTTTGTTACTAACCTATGACTGCAGAGCTAAATATTTGATAATAAAACCCTTTAACAGAGCTATTTTAATGGGGGAAAAAATAGTCTTTTCTTCAAATTGATTTTAGCTCAGCTGTTTTTCCAGCCTGCTTGCTCTGCTTTAAGGTGAGGCTGCTCCTACAGAACTAGTGCCATATGAGGGTGCTGGCCTCTGGGAAACGCGTTCCCTCAGCACCCGCTCCGCGCACGCCAGGGGAGGGCCGCGTTTCGGGCAGCTGGACGCGAAAGGTCCTATCAGCATCTACCTATTGCATTCTTCAGTTCTGTAAAAATTATTAAAATATAGTTTTATAAAAGCATCTTAGACTGTACTTTTGAGTGCTGAGTCCACTTTAAAATCTGTTAACCATTATCTTCTGCTTTTCAGGTCTCTTATTCTGCATTTCTTTGGTTGCAACTATGCAAGTCTTAATATAGATAATTAGAAGATTGTCTATTAATTTTTCTGTGTTAATTTTCATCAATGGAAATGCTCCCTTTATAATTGTAGTAGGACATTTGGTATATTGGTAGAATTTGAAGTTACTTTGTAAATTTTATTAGGGCTTTAATCCACATATTAAAAAAAAAAAAAAGAGGATGGAGATGAGGCATGAATCTGTGCTTTTCTTTTCCCCTGAAAAGCATAGATGATTGCTTCTAGCTGTGAGGGGAAGGACAGTAATTGGCTATGGAGGCATCTCTGTCATTTGTATTTTAACATCTTTTCAGCTTTTTACATCTCTATATGCTTGCATGCTTTATTCTGTAAGTACATATATATGCAAATGTTAATCAGTGAGTAATCTTGTTTTTTTTCCAAGTGTTATTCCATTTTATTTGTATCCCAAGCTTTTATGTTTGTTTGGAGTGTCAGTTAGATGAGTTAAGCATTTGAAGCCTAATTTGTCAACACTTTACTCCAGTATTAGTGTTGTTGAAAGGTACTTTTAATTTGCGCCATTATATGCTGTGAATTGGAGCTAGCAGCATCACTAGTGCTGTCATCTCTTCCTTCCCCTTCCCACCCCTGGCAATCTTGGAGTATCTGCTGAGAGGCCACGTTCGTTCTGTGTTGCAGGATGGTTTCACGCCCTTGGCGGTAGCTTTGCAGCAAGGGCACGACCAGGTGGTTTCGCTGTTGCTTGAAAATGATACGAAGGGAAAAGTCCGTCTTCCTGCTCTTCACATTGCTGCTCGCAAGGACGACACGAAGGCGGCAGCTCTGCTCCTGCAGAACGACCACAACGCTGACGTGGAGTCAAAGGTCAGAGCTAAAAAGAAATAAGGTTCGATGCTGCCTTAGGTGCTGACCACTTCTTACATCCAATGCAGTATTTTGCTATGAAGTTATATGTAATTTCTCGTACAGTGTGTGATTAAAAATAAGTTCTGTTTGTTTCTTCCTTTGCCTCTTGCTCCCTATCCCCTTTTTTAAATCAAAGCTAACTTCTCCTGTAGAAACCTTGCAAATGGAAAATAATGACCAAGATACTATTAAATTTATCCTCTTGGGAATGAAAGCCACTACTGCAGTAGTGTGCCATAAGCATCAAATAATAAAGTCGTTGATCAGTTGTTCGTGATCTCGGAGCTTTCAGAACTCTGATAAACATGTAACAATTGACGTGTAAGAGCCACGATCATTCAGCTTCCATTCAGTCGAGCTTCCCCTCGGCGCCGCGTGTGCTGTCTCAGAGCTGCCATGCCACGTAGCAGTCATGAAGCTTTCTGCATCCATATCACCAGTGGTGAACTAACCGTTCATTTTTTCCCCCCTCTTTGCTTCCAAATGTGTTAACCTAGATGATGGTGAATAGAACAACAGAGGTATATATAAATATATATATGCATCATCACTCCTTCATGACTTAGTGCTGCTGCATCATTTCTTCTTCCTCCTTTCTGCATTGCCTTTTATAGGATAGATACCTGCTTTAGAGTAAATGAAGTAGCATGTGCTAGAGAAGACTGTAGTTTAGATACCAGGGCTTTCTGCAGCTGAAACTAGGGGTTAAAAGTAAGAGTAAGCATTCTTTGGAACTAATTGCCATCCTAAAAGCATTGCATTACATAAGACGGAGGTTTCAGGGATTCTCACGCTGTGGATGTTTATCAGATGTGTCAAGAGCTGCAGACAACCCTGTCATGTTGTGTGCATCCAGGACTGATCTTCTAGGCTTCTGCATGACACTTATGTTGATGGTGTCAGCAAACAGAATGATCTAAGAGTGGTTTTAAATCTGCAAAACTCCCAAAGCAAGGCGGTGGCAGCTAGCATGGCTTGCTAACAATTTAGAAATGCATCTAGTTCCCATGAGGTATTGTACTTTGCAGGACTGATGGAATTGCTGCATGTTTTAGCATTATTTTAAAAGGAAATAAAACTACTTAAATATGAAAATAAGTTGCTGAAGTGATGTTATCACTAAGGCATCTTCTAATTAGGCTGACAACTTGCGGTGTCTGAACATAACCCAGTGTGATTGCCCACAGTGGGGGGACTGATCTTTATGATACTAACCCTTGGAAAAAATCCATATTAATCATTTAAAATGGTCTTTGATGTTGTTTTCATTTGCATCTACTTTGAATTTATAAAATTCAGTTAGCAAGTATATCAAGTGACTTGTATCTGAACTCCTGCAAAGAATCTCTAAGAGATTTAAGTTGCAAAACTGACATAATACAGATAACAAATAGGTATTTCTAGTTAGAAATTAATATCTTATAAAAGACAAATCACTGCTTTTAATACTCAAATGTTTTGCTGGTGTTTCTGTGGAATTAATTGAAAGTTTTATCCTAGTTCTGATCTTCTAGAATAATTACATTAATTTCTTTTCCTTTCTGCACAAAAATATGATTTTATTTAGACTCTCAGATGGTCTATAAATAAGTATCAGTGAGTAAAAACTAGTACAAAATTGGAATGCAGTAGACTGCTTACTAGCTTTTGACAGGGATGTGATGCAAATTTTGGAGTACCAAGGAGATAAATATATATATAGATACACACATATATTTATAAAAAGTATCTACTGGTTTTGTTGTGTTCTTTTTCCAGAGTGGGTTCACTCCGCTCCACATAGCTGCTCACTATGGAAATATCAATGTAGCTACATTGCTGTTAAATCGGGGTGCTGCTGTGGACTTCACTGCAAGGGTAAGAATGACATTTTAGTTATGCTTAGTTTGCTTAGTCTCTGCTTCGAAACACTTACCTGCCTGGCGTGGAAATGTGTGTTGCCTCTGCCAGCTGCAGTGCCTCCTCTTCTCTTGATGTAAGGTGCAAAGGGTAAGGGTTTGGGCTGCTGAACTGAACCTCAGAGCTACTCCCTGCTCTGCCCTGCCAGCCTCATCTGGTAGTTCCACTTGAGCTAAAAATGATTTTCGACACAAAGGAGAGATTACCTGGGCAGGGCTTGAATAAAGAGAAGATGCAGTGGTTGGTATTGAAGGAGGCTGGAGGTAGGTTGTTACTGGTGTTCTTTTAGTTTGTTTATTCATTAACTTCTTCGTTAATGACTTGGACATACAGAATACAAATGTGCTTATGGACCTACAGCCAGCAGTTATTGTCAGCATATCAAGGGTATGACTAACCATAACACAGAGCTGTTCTGAAGTTCATAGTGGAGAATAGAAGGTCCATCTCTTGGAGAAAGGCTGCAGGTGTTTCTTCTATTGGTCTTTCCAGCAGTCTGCCAACTGAGAATGATAAGGACCTGGGTAACTGTATTAGTTCATTTACTGAAGAAAATACAAAAAACAGCAGCACAGCAAATGTGATTGCAGGTTATACTAGCCAAGGTATTACAAGTATAGACAGGAAGAAGGGAAAAAAGCCACCAAAACAAGACTATGCTAAATTTTAGTTAGGCCTCTTGGGAAGGCAAGAAACCTAATTAATCGTCCACAATTCAAACTGAGAAAGGTTCAGGGGAGTCTTAATAGGATCATCTGGAGAAATAAAGGGCAAAGAAAAAGGATTGAATTCATCAGACCTACAAACAAAGCCAGGGAGGAGATGTAGCTGGTGGGGGAGGACAGGGAGAAACACTTCAAGGAGCAAGAAGTCATTTAAACTAAAAGAAAATGTAGCCAAGGCCAAATAAGTATAGTCTAGGCATGAATAAATGCTGACTAGAAATTAAGATAGATGTTAAATTTTATAGTAAAGAGGTTCTGGAGTAGCCTTAAAATTAAGCCAGAAAACTCAAAAACCAATATGTGTTCAAGATGGCATTTATGAGAGAATCTGTGTTGTCTGGTATCTGTGATGAGGGAGGACTAAACTAGATAATTCAGCAGCTGCTTGTCAAAGGTTTTGATCATCTGTTGTATTACTTTACAAAAGAAAAAGTACTATATTACTAAGTGTATTTGCTGCATACAAAGTACAAATTACAGCATATCCTTTTACTTTAGCTTTTACTTTAGACAATATATATGTAGAAACTGTAATGACTCCATTGTTAAGTATAAATTTCCAAGCAGTAAAGTGCTTATGATAAGCACTGCAAAAAATATACATATTTTTAAGCTTTTGGAACTATTTACAGGTAAAAACCAGCTCCTCCTGCTGCACAAAGCAAAAGCACAGCAATTTCTCAGAGATCCTGTGTTTAGCAATGTGTGTGTTGGAGGATACAGTAGACCAGGAATAGGGATGTAGAGAGCACCATCAGTGTTTTAACAAAGAATCTTTTCCATAAATTTTAGGAAAGGATGCAGGTGGAAGAGATTGGTATAGCCACTGTTCATTTAACACAGCAGCATTCAGTGATTTATTAATAAAAGTAAATTCCCAAAGCTAAGAGACAGTATTATAAGACAAGATCCAGTAACAACCGATGCTGGCAAGAACAGCAGCAGCAGGTAGTTGATCAAGCTGACAGCTGAATGTCCAAGGTAAGGATCTTCTCTCATACATTGCCCGTAAGCGATGTTTTCCACATCACAGGAGCACTCATCACTAAAGGTATTTTAAATTGTTTCCTAGAGGGAGGTCCAGGGTTAGATCCACATGAAGTTCACAGGCTAAGATTAGATTTGAAAATTAAAAGTTTCTGGGAAACTTCTAAGTATGTGCACTTGGTTTTCACTGACAACGTTGACCTCTTGTTCCCAAGGCCTTAAACTGTCCAGTTGATAGCATTTCAGTTGTGAAGTCATTTCAAACTCTCATAAGTTTTGATGTTCAGTGTTTGGTAGGTGCTCATTGCAGGAGCAAGGAAGGTGGTGGGGTCTTAAGTCAATTCTCTCCCACTCGGAAATAAGATGGGGATTAGCAAGGCTGCAACATTAGCAATGCGTAGAATTTCGTAGCAGTGCCACTAAGCATCATCAGTCTGTGCTTGGTTTATGAAAACAATAGAACTTGGGCACTGATGCAGAGCAGATCCTGAGTCCTTCCCCTTCACGCTTTGGGAATTCCCGGTTCTCCTCGCGTTGCTTGTCGTTGTGGGAGGAAGGCCGGCCGCCTCGCTGAGGTGCGTGTGGGGACGAGGCCCTGCACCGCTCGCTGTGCTGCCAGGAGCAGCGTGGTGCCTGCGAGTCTGCGTAGAGCAGCTGTGACAGAAGTAATTGTAGCATGAACAACAAGAGTATGGAGCTGAGTTTTGTTCTTCAGTGCTTAGCACACTGCTGGTAATGCAAGTACTTCACAGAGAGATAAGGCAGATTCTGGTAGAGCTGTGAATTTGTAGGCAAATGGAGCACGAATGTAAGCTGAGCATGACTTATACTTGTCAGCACCAGGCAGTGGATCCCTTGCTTGATATTTGATTACCCAGATGACAGAACATGTAGAGGTACTAAAACAGACACTGAAGAATGACCAACAGGTATTGCTTGCCCACTGCCCCTTAGTGCCTCCTGCAGTTTTGTTGAGTTAATGTAAACAGCATCCTTCATGTGCTGTGTGCCTTGGCTAGAAGAGTCCCTACACAAGGTGTTGACAGTCTAGGAGCTGCAACAGAGCAGAGAAATGGAAGTAATATAGGCCAAATAAAATCACACCGTGTATGTAATACAGTTTTCAGAGGTGCAAAGAGCAGGTTGAAGGATGAGGGTGTCAGGTGAACTTTATTTGTTTGAAAAGCACCAAGCCTTTTTCCTTTGTTCTTGTTAAAGAAACATGAATCAGCACTACTTGTCTACCTCTCAGTTCATCTTAACTTTGACTTGGTTTAACTGTTTGGGCAGGTATCAGTTCTGGGGAGAGATTTGAAGAAAAGCAGAGGACTAGGGCAGCAGAGGGCACTTGGGTAGAGGGGGCAACATGAAAGCAGGTGTGGAGAGAAGGATAAATAACCAGCTCCCACCATCTGTGTCCTGAAGGTGAGACCAGGTGCAGGTAACATGAGGGCGCGTGTGGGATGCAGGCAGAGCTCTGAGCCCTCAAGGGAAGGACACGGGAGTGTGTGGTGTAGGAAAGAAGCCAGTAACAGAGCTTGACGATGGCTCCCAGTGTGAGGCCGGGAGCACTGTAAGTAAAAGATGTCTCCAGTGACATGAGATAGCAGCAACATGGGAAGGGGAAGGCAACAAAGGATAAGCAAGAGTGAAGTCCTCCTTACCTAGGCTGGCTAACATTGGGTACAGTCACTACCAGCGTTTCTGAGGATTGTGAACAATTTCAGGTACCATTCTGTTAGCTGTCTGTGGCGTTGGAGAGGTGTTGATAAACCCTAGTGAATAACTGGATGCAGCCAAAAGACCTAGAAGTTGGTCTCTCTTATCATTTTTTTAATAGAAAGAAGTTTTTATTTATGTATTTATTTAAAGCAAAAGATTGTTCATCAGCCACCTGTGCCTTGGAATTGCTGAAGGTGTTACCTAGCATTTTAATAACAGGTATTTTTGTTCTGTCTTCTGGAATCATCAATCCAGCAATTAGTACAGAGAAGTGAAAGCACCAAGAAGGCTGCCCTGTTTCAGGCTTTGCTTCAGGAGACCTTTTGTTGTTGCTGTTCTTGCAAACAGTGGCCGAGTGCCTGGGCCTGGACCGCGCTCCAGACCCATCTGGACACAGTTACAGGGGCTTCCTGCCATATGTTTGACCTTCTGTACAAAGAACCAGGCCACCTTCAGCTTGAAGGCAGGTGGGATGCATAGCAATTACACAGGAGAAACAAAATCAGTCTGCAGCTTGGAGCAACGGCTACAAGAAACAACAGTGACCTTCACGTCCGCTCTCTGCTTGAGGAAGTCGGGAGATTCAGGTCACAAGAGACCCTCCCCATGGAGATGGCCTCTGCCCAGACCTTTCTGGCCAGAGCAAACAGGAGGCAGTGCCGGTACCACCGTGTCGAAGCCGTAAAGAGCAGCCTTCCCTCTGCTCAGGTAGCGCTGCGTGCCCTGGGTGTGGGGCTCGCGGCCGGAAAGTTTGCTGCTTTCTGCGCAAGGCTGGGGAGGGTTTGCTGCACCCTGCGAGGGTGCTGTGAGGACAGCATGCATTAATGATAACTCGGAGGCTGCGGCGCAGAGCACCATTAGCCCGTCAGACAGCACAGGCAATATGTAAGTGACAGGAGCAGAACAGAGGAGCAGCTTGGTATTTCCCTAGTGGTAGTCTGCCATACCAGTTCCCTGCTATACTCTGCTTTTCTTCTAGGATTCGTTTTATGCATCTTCTAGCCTGAAGAAATATAAGTATATAAGAATTAAATTAGTAAAAAAAAAAAATGCTTATTAATATTAAGTTGGGGGAAGAGGAAGCTGAAAAATTTTACACTGTCCTAAGCGCACTCCTTAGACCTGTCTTTGTGTTAGTGGCTATAACTTGTTTTATTTCAAAAAGTTGTACGCAAGTGTCTGTGGTCCTGGCAACTGCTGCTTCTCTTCAGGGCTTCTCCTGCCGTATCCGGGCTCTGGAGTTGCAGAAGGATGTGGCAGGGGAGAGGCGCGAGGCCCCGTGCGTGGCACAGGCGCACGTCCGCGTCCCCCGCGCAGCCGCCTCGCACAACCTCCCAGCCTGGGCCCGCACCGGCTGCCCCGGCACGTTCGGTAGAAACAGCCAGCGGTGCTGTGCTCTTGTTCAACAGAAAAGGTAACGAGGGAGGGACTTCACAGACTGTACAGGAGCTTTCTGCTTTAGCAGTCCAGCTATTTTCACCTCCTGTTCTATTTCCACATCTCTGTCACTGTTAAGCCCTTCCCAGAGCCTGCTCTCAGGCAAGAGATGAGGACAGTCTTAAAAACAAAGTCCAAATTGATCTGAACATTTCAGTAACGGACTGAATTTTTAAAGAAGCTGAATGTAAAGAAGTGAAACTTCTATGGTAGAAGCTACGCTCTACTGAGGGTATTAAAGCTCATGGTAGAAATCCCACATCCCCATCAGTCTGACAGGGGTTTTCACTGTGCCCTCATGCTGTATCTAGGTGACAGCCATGCTAGGAGGCTGCAGAAGCTGCTCCAGGTGAGTGACCCGAGGGAGGCCAGTGCTGGGAGCAAGCCAGGAGCAGGAGATCTGCCCAGGCGCTGTGTCGCGTCGCCCAAAAGAGTCGCTTTTTCTTTCTTTTTTAACTTATTTTAAGTTGTGCCCACTGAGATTCTGCAAGTGCAAATACTTACAATTCTCCCTGATTATTAGCAAGCTTGTAGTCTCAGCCTGTTTGGAGAGTGAGGTGATCCCAGAAGACAGCCTATCATACCCAGTACCACAGGGAATTCCTCATTTGCTAAATGCATTGAAATAAAACTAGCAGATGTACAGTGCTTGCAGTCTGGTGATTTTAAATTGCCTTTTTTTTTTTTCCTGACTTTCTAATCTTTTGAGTTGCTAATTTGTAACGATAAGGAATGCCTTGGACTGCTGCAGAGAGCTGTGATGGATGATGGCGAATGTCAGGGGGGAGCTGATCTCATTTCAGATGGGAGACGTAGGTGGCTTATTGCTCAGCACAGGTAACTGCATGTTCCCAATGTTCCTTGTGATGCTGTGGACAGAGACGCAGCTGAAAAGGCTTCGTGTCTCACTGAGCAGCGTAAGCAGAAGCCTCCGAGCAGCAAAGCTGCCTCTACTCGGCCCCCCGTTTCACGCCCGTGACATCCCAAAGGAAGGCACAAGCCCTGCCTGAGGGGAGTCTGGGCCATGGCAGGCAGTGTGGGGATGAGGGCAGAGCAGCCTCCCCAGCGTGGTGAAGGTGCAAAAACTGCCAGCATCCAGTCCCTCACCTGGGGCTACGTGCGGTTTCGCGGTACTTCGGGTACAGGGAAGAAAGAAGGGCCTGTGGTAGGTCGTTGTCCTCCCAGCATCTATTGTACAGTATTAAGTTATTGTTCTCACAAGTTATATCTCATATTCCCTGCAGAATATTTTAACTCTCCAGCTGGATGGGAAATGATCTCGCTGTTGAGGGGTCTACCAGACATTAGAGAGAGATTATCCAGCATTTGATATTTAAAGAGGGGGCAAGGAGCACTCTAGTAGACATTGCAGATCTGAACCACGTTTTTTAGGGCAGCTTTTTGAAGTCATTTCAGATTTGTTACTGCAGGAAAACATCTTCAAATGTTTTCTGATTTACTATTCTATCTTAAGAACAAAGGGCGAAGTATACAGGAGATCAAACAGATAAAAATAGATTGAAGAGACTGCAGATGCTTTTGATTTACTGAGGAGCGCAAAACCTCACATTTGGTGGCTACACTGTTTGCCGAGACCAGAGCTTTAGTGCTAATAACCTGCACCTAAGCTGCACATATTATGAAGCTTTATTTTTATCTCTAGTTTTCTCTGACAAGTACAAACAACTTGGGTTGCTGTGTGTTTTCTCATCGGAAGCTTTGGTGACTCTGTTGTCTGAGGTTTGTTCGCAGCTGATGCTGATTGTCACAAATGAGTGTGCAGTGATGGCAAGGGGCAGCACGTGTGACACCCCAGGTAGAATTCCTTATGCCTTGGCGCAGTGAAATGTTGGTTGAAGACAAGTTGCTTGCCCTGAACCTCAGCAGTCACTTATCCAAGCTTTCAAGTAACACTTCTGTCACCTGTACCGGGGTCAGGACATGCAGCCAGCAGAGTTATTGCTTCATATTGTCCAGTACCAGCAAGAGCTCAGGTCACTAAATGGGAAAATTAGTTTGTGAGCAGAGGCTTACTCCCTCTCTTTTTTTTCCTCTTCGTTTCTCTACATTATTTCCCTGAGCTGTCTTACGGCTGAGTAAGGCTAAACATGCTTGTTCTTTTTTATCTTTTTGTCTAATTCTTTTCCTGAACTGTATGAGTAGGACAGTAGAATATGACTCAAACTGCATCCTCCCTCCTAGCAAATGGGCACATTCTGCTTCTGCAGTGCTCTTTTCCTAGGAAAGGGGAACTGAGTTTCATAAGGACAGATACTTTGTATGTAGGGATTCGTATCCTTACATCCTTCTGTTCGGTTCATTATTTCAGAGCAGCTGTGTGATGTCCTCTGCCCAGTTTGCTTTCCTAACAAACTGTGCTTTCCGTGAGCGCATCTTTTATGCATTCATCTCTACCTGATGTGAACTTGCTGTCTTTTTTCAAGCAACTATAACTCAGGGTTTCAGCTTCCCAAGGCATTAAGTTTGCATGCTTTCCATGAAGGCGGGTGAGCAGTCGAAGGTGAGACGGATTGCCAGCTCTCCAGCTTGCAGGAGCGAGTTCAGTCCTTCGTAAGTGCTGGAAAGTTTCCCCATACGAATGGCATCGTGAGCTCCCGGCTGGGTATTTGGGGAACAGCTTTAGTTGCTCTCGCTATACCCAGAAATGCAAAGGTTGTCCAAGAAGGACTGCTCCTTCACCATGAAACTGGTTATTTTCCTATGGCAAGCAAGCAGCATGGCCTAAGACCTAACTGGCAAGGGGAAGTCATCATCTCTCTTGGAACTGAGATGTGAATCTTCCAGTGTTCATACGTGCCTCTTAGAATCAGCTCTCCTTCGTTTAAGGCAACAGGAGTTTTGAGAAATCAGACTGGTGCAGGGTTAATCCAAAACCTATTCTGATGTGGTTAAACTCTCCCATGCTGCACTAAATGGATGTAGTTTGCTGTCAAGATGAATGAGAACTGGACTCAGAAGATGTATTAGATTTACCTTTTGTAACCCTATCCCTTTGTCCTCTACTTCTTCTTTTGTGCTTAGAAAAGGCATTTCTTCTTTTAGCCTGTGCATAATACTGGTAAACTAGTTTGACATATTAACACTTGTCCTGGGTGAAGGGCAAGAAGGTCTTTTAGACTGTTTTAACGTTTCTGTCCGTCAGCCTCAGCAAGTAGAAAAGGGTGATTCTTAGGTCTGGATTACCTGAACATACCCCCTACTAGACTACATGAAAGTTACGTTCGCTACTAATACTAAATGATTCTCTTTTTCTCCCGCTGTCTCACTAACTTACAAATTGTGTGTTAGGGGACAGCACTGTTCTATGAGCCTGGCAGGAATGGCAGAGTTTAACTCTCAGTGTTTTAAGCGTCTCTCTATTTTATTTTGTTTTTAGAGAAAGAAGGAACTACCTAGGAATTGTAATAACTTTGAGGCCTCAATTAGCATTAATATCAGAGGAAGAATTCTGTTTTTTCCTTGCTAAGCTGTACTTTACCTGTGTGATAATATTAATTAGTGCTTTCTAGTAGCTGTGGATTAGCTTCAGAGTGAAACTGCGTGTGAATGAAAATGTAGCAGACTGGATTAGGTACTCAACTATTAAACTTGGAGTCAGCTTTTTGCATCCAAGCAGGGATTTGCTTTTTTGTGGTACTAGTTTTCCATCATTCCGCTCACCTGTGGCTCTGGGGAGCACCATTAAATGCTGTGTTGGCCGCATCAGGTACTTTTGTCACTCCGGAGCTCTTGGGGCCCCTCCAGGTCAGTGAGCCGAGCAGGCCGGGGAAAGGTGCTGTTCTCCAGCCGGCTGTTTGCACCGTCCCTGAATGCACAGAAGCACCTTCTGTAAAACTCTGTTTGTCTTCGTGCCGTAGCTGAGCTCTGTATGCATCCTTTTATTTTTACTTGGCTCCATATGATCAAATATCTACAGGATGTGGCCTTCATGCACCGCGAGATAAAGGATTCATCAGAGCATGAGGAGACGTCCCAGCCACATCTTGTTAAACAGCGCTCGTGTGCGCAGTGCTTATGTAACTGTCCCCAACGTGCAGCAGAGCCACACGCTGCTGTCCTGCTGAGCGCGGTGCAGGCACACACGCACCCGTACCTGCAGGCTCGCTTCGGTAAAGCACTGGGCTGTTGGTCAGAGGAATGAATGGGGTAGAGGAAATTACAGGGATGTAACTACGAAACCCAGGTGCTTAAGAGTTTACTGGTAATTTTCAGAAATAAATACCTCAGCATCTTGCTGCTTGTGAAAGCAGAGCTACAGATACAGTGATTTTATTTAGTTCTCATGACAACCTACATAGCTAATGAAGTTGTGAGGTAGGGATCTTTATTATTGCACCTTCAGGAACAGCACCAGCTGAATGGAATTGCTAGGGTTTAGTCAATAAAGTTCTAGCAATGTGACCCTTATACAAAAGCCAAGAAGTGAGGCACAGCCATGGTGTCTTGTTCTATGATTCCCACCACAGCTTGAAGGTTTGTTGTCTTAATGCAGGATGCTAGGCTGGTAATTCATGGATGTGGGTAAACACAGCTTCCCTCTGCACTCGTGCTCTTAAGGAAATAGAACAGTGTTATGTTTTTGCAAAGTGGGCATAATGCCTTTTGTGAGCCATGTGATCGTGGAGTTCATAGCAGAAATGGATATGGATGTTTACTTTCATGGTTTTTTTTTCTTCCACAGAATGATATCACACCACTGCATGTTGCATCGAAGAGAGGAAATGCAAATATGGTCAAACTCCTACTTGATCGAGGAGCTAAAATTGATGCCAAAACAAGGGTAAGCTTAAGTGAGAATGCTCTAAAGTATCTGTGAGAAGGGGATTTTTTTTCCATGCTGCAGGCTTTATGTCTCACATTGGCATTTTCTGTTGCAATACTCTTTGAAGCACTTTGCTCCCAGGCAGGGGTAGATGAGCTCCTGGGCTCAGTGGGACTGTTCCTTTGAGTACCTGTCTCATCCCCTCGCGTTCTTCACCCTTGCTTTCAATAAAGACATTGGGCTTGCAGTCTACTTCACACACTTGCTAAAATGCTGGCAATCTTATTTACTGCTCTCTACTTACTAGTTTCTTGTTTAATTCTGAGGAATTCAGCCTTTACTTGTGCTTCTGGTGCTATTTTGTTGGTATTTGTTTCTCTCCTAGTCATATAACCATGCCAAAAGTAGTTCCCTGTGGCTAGTGTATCTTTTTACATCAATATATATAAAAATGTATATACAGGCATATCACACATAAATGCATATGTGTATGTGCGTATATATTTTTTTTAATTTTGGAAGATGGGTTTTAATAAGTATGTCTTTCAGTTTACCTTGTTGGTAACGCTGGCTTCTTCGTCTGAAGCTGATGACTGTCTTTGCTGTTGCCTCCTCTTGCTCTGGATCATCTCCAGAGGTCTCTCTCAGCCTCCACTGTTGTGTGGCTCTGTGATTTCTGGACTGAGATCCAGCTTCCTCCGTGCTGTGCTGGGATTGCGGAGGGAGGGCTGTGTTTTGGTGACAGGACAGATGGGCATTGGGTCATGTCGGAGCGGACGGGACGTGCCAAGGGCCCCCTGCTTCCTCTCCACGCTGCAGCCAAACGCTGGGGGCTGCTGCTTTAAATAGTCGGAGCTTGGGTTCTGCTCATCCTATGTCATTATCCGTTTCATCTTCTGTGTCACAGGTCTCGGAGGCAGCCATTAGGATAACTGAACTAATTAACTAAAAACAGTGCCTGGGACGGAAGTAGGATTCGGGAAGAGGGCAGAAGAGTTGATGGTTCCTGGTCTGGCAGAGCTTCCCCTGAGGCAAAAGGCTGTGGATGAGTGTAGTTCATGGAGCTTTTATTTCTCTTCTGGCTCCCCACAGAGCCTGCCCACTTCCCCAAACACCGCTCCTTTCCATGCCTGTAAATCAGCGTGGATCTGCATAACTTCTGCTCATGCCCTCAGTGTGTCCACCACAGTTGCACTTCTCCGGTGTTACCAGATGCATCATTTTCTGGTGGTTAGTGACTAAGTGGACGTTTGTCTTGGACACTGTGATATTTAATACAAAGGCTGTGTTGGGAGCACAAAATTCCTTTTTAAAGGAGAATGGCAAAGATTCTGTAACCATAGAAAAGGACAAAACACTTGCAAACTAAGTTTTTCTTGTTCAGAGACAGAAATTTCTAAGTCTTTGCTTATCAGCTCTGAGTTTCACCTTCAAATGTGCACATGGAAGGTGCTGCTTTGGGCTACTGACCAAGCCCTGACATCACCGGGGCTGGGGTCTGTCACTGTTTTTAGATGGTTTAGCCGTACAGCCGGCATTTTGGGGTGTATGCAGGCAAACTGTTCTCTGGATGTGGTACTAGAAAAGCACTGCATGCCTTGTCTGCTTTCCTTTTTTCACAAACAGATTCGTTGGATAGATAAATTCAAAGTAAAACTTTCCTGAGTGTTAATTAGTTGGGATAATAATTTCTTTTCCTTAGTCATTTCCATGAGCATTTGCACTTGCTGCTGGCAGATGGTGCTGGAGATGGCAGTGCTGAAGTAGCATATGAAAGGTCCACGTGAAGGGCTGGAGCTTCATCCCTTTACCACTGTTGTGCAGACATGGACTCCAGGTTTCTGTGTCCTCAGCAGGCGGGGTGAGACCCAAACGCTGTTCCTCACTTGCACACAGCTGGGGGACTCGGGCAACACGTGAGCCTAGGAAGATATTTCAAAAATGCTCTTACAGTTGTTTTGAGGTTAAGCCAGCATCGTTCCTCTTCCTTCTTGCTTGTGTTGCATTGTTGATTTTAATTAGCCCCTTGTCTCGTGTGTGCCTCCTCCCTGCACGACACGTAGCAGCTGCTGCCTTGCACTTAGGGGGTGCGCGGGCCACTTGGCTCCCAGGGCAGCTGGGCGTTTAAGCAGTGTTCCAAGCAAAGACCTACATGGGCCTCATGTAAAATGCTTATTGAATGCTGCTCTGTCTTTTTTTTCCCTGTCTTCTAGAAAAGATTTTAACAAATACGGCATAATTAGAGAGGTTGATTAAATTAGCTTGGTTTGCTCTGGCTGCCTAATACTGCATATGCCAAAGTGAATTTGCGTCTGAAGCCGCAGCAAGCACATTTTACCCTGGATTAACAATAAGTATTTATAATCCTCATTCTACTGATTTTGCAATTAAATAAAAGGCCAACGCTCATATCTGCATGAAAACATGTGGGATATGCTCTTTTGAGATGCACCAGATCGCACATAAGCTTCTCCAGAGAGCCCACACGTATTGAGCGGTGACATGAAGACAGGAGTCGCGTAGAGCCGGCTCCGGCAGAGCGTTCTGCACGTGCGGGAGGAGCAGGCGTCGCCCGCCCGCCCTGCCGCAGCCCTGGCAGCAGCCCCAGAGACGGCGTGCGCCGCGCTCGCGGAAAGCCGCTGTCTAAGCAAAATTCCTCCTTTTGTCCTGCCGGCTTTGCCAGAGCTGCTCTCAGGCTCTCTGGAGGGCGAGATACTACAGATGATATGATTTATCATGTCAGCACATACTTAGAGAGTCCTTAATCTGCAGATTATTGTCATAATCGTTTGTAATGGTTTTTCTGAGCCATTGCAGGCTATCATATTAAGGCAAGTTTGCTTCTTAATACACGTAATGTTTTCTGTGCTTCACATAGTATATTGTATACACATAGTAAATAAGAGACTAAAAATCTTCTGACAAAAGCAATAGTCATGCTGAGTTCAGAGCAGCCTCTTTTAATCTCACCATCTCATTTTTAGCAAAACTATACGTCTTTCCCTGATCAGTATTTTGGAGATTGACTCTGCACAGTGATTTCCTTGCTTTTTGTGCCATGTAGTTGATTAAACAAGCAGTGCCTTTTCAGAATGCAAAGAAGGCAGCCAAACTGCAACCAAATCATCTGTCTCCAAATGGATTTGCAGGTTCTGCGGGGAGTGCTGACATCCTCCCAACGCTGCAGATCCTCTCACCTCCACTGGATCCCAGCACTGTGTCCAGCCGCACGATCCATCACCCGCTTCCCTTCTGCCCGGGCCCTTTACCAGCAGCACACAGGGCACCAGGGAGGGCTGGGACACAGGCGAGGGCTCCGTCTTTGGGGAGAAGGGGCGGTTTAGGGTCTAATGCTGCTCAGTAAAGCAGACAAAGTCGCGTTCTCCATGCGCATGGAATTCAATGCAGATGTGGAGGAAGTCGAGGGCAGTGGAAACGGGCAAGTGGTTCCTGCCCAAAGTTTGTGCTTGAACTCGGAGCATCTTTCTCAAGGTGCCTAGAGAATACATCAATTATAAGAAAGAAAAAGAATAGACAAGCTAATGTACATGATTTTCAGCTCCTTCTTACAGATGTCTAGCTGCCTGGGCTTGTTGAGTTTCATTTTCTTTTCTATACGTGTTTCTGGGTGGATGATTTTTTACTGTTAACTACTTGTGTTCTGCTCAGTCCTGGTATGGTGGTATATACTGGTATGGAAAACATGCATTGCCTTCGTTAAGCATTTGTTGTAAAGCTACAGTAATACATTTGCAATTCAGCTGATAAAAGTACCATTTATGGGTTTTGAAATCTTTTCTCTTGGAGCTTGCCTATACATTTGGAGCAATACAACTTTATTTTGTATAGCATCATTTCAACAAGATGCCCTTCTCTGTACTTCATAGACAGAAATAACCAGAGGAACTTGAAATGTCAAAAGCATCATATTTATTTTATATATATGTATATATATATGCATACACACACATATATAATAAATGTATTTCTGAGAGTGTCAGAAGGCACTGGAAAAAGGCCTCTTCCTCAATGACTTGTATTTAGAAAAAAACTGGTAAATATTTTTCTTCCTGTTTGTTTCAGTCCTTGTTACAAGGGAGGTCTCCTCCTCCACCATAGTTAGTGAAAATGCAGTGTTGTTATTGTGTGACTCCATCTCCTGCATATTTATTTCGGTTGTAACAAAGCCAAGGTTTGCCCCTACTAATTCTGAAAGCATTAATTTTTCTTCCTTACTTTTCTTGAGGCTGTGACATTGCTATTTGTAACAAGCATAATGTCATGCAGGGTTGAAAACCTCCATGTGATTTTACTCACAGTTACTCCAGACATGTGCTATCTTTCATCATAATACTCAGTGTGTAAGATATTACTTAAGCATTTTAAACAGTGTACTGATCAAAGAATAGTCAAATCAGCTTGAAAACATTCTCTTAATGCTAAAATGTTGTCTTTCTCTTATTTAAGGGATCTATTTCTAGTATAGCGATGACTATTACCAAGCAAGTAGATGTATAATAGAAACTCAAAGCCCTTTTAAAGAGGTGTTGAGGGTGTTGAGTACAGACGGATGCAGTACCTAATGTACACCCTTATCATTTTCCTGTTTGTACGTTTACAACTGTAAACCGGGTAAGTTAAGGGTCTGGAAGTAGCCTGTGGCACGAGCACCAATCTCATGTGACTGTTGACAGAGCCCAACACGCTCTGTCCATTTGAGAAAACAAGCTCAGCTGCTCAACAGCATGAGGGCAGCGTCCTGCAAAATTGAATTAGTTTGTCGGGACATTTTTGACCTTTATAATAGTGCACAAGATTTTAGTGTGTCCAAAACTAATGGTCTATAATATTTGTTTCCAACAGGATGGATTGACCCCTCTCCACTGTGGAGCAAGAAGTGGCCATGAACAGGTTGTGGAGATGCTGCTGGATCGTGGTGCCCCTATTCTTTCCAAAACCAAGGTGACTGGTGTTGTGCTCTTCTCTACTGGGATAATCCTTGTACTTTTTTTTTTTTCCCCTAATATAATTATGCAGGTTTCGTATAGCTAAGAGTTTGACAATAACTTTCCTATTTTGTAGCTATTAAAAGTAACTGTGTGGGAGAGCTCCAAGTGAATGTCGTATGTAGTGCACGTCTGCATATGTAAGAGGCATTAAATTGAGATACACAAGAAAATCAGACCAGAAAGCATCCAGAAAGGCATGTATGATAACACTATCCCTTAAAATTTCAGTAGCTGAAAATTTCTGTTTCTGCCCTGGAATAAATGTAGTATCTTCAATTTGTACCTACATTACCTTAAGGCTGTAGCAGAGATAAGAGAGAAAAATATAGGAATGTCTCTTTGCAGAGGCAGCTCGTGTTTCCATCAGAGTCGGCCTGATTACGAGTTTCTCTACTTTCTGCCTCTGCAGCTTATCACCAAATGTTCTTCATGGGAGTCTCAAATCGCCTGCGCTAGAGCGGGCAGATTGCTGCTGACCCCAGGGCTGCGTTAGAGGCAGCGCTTGCCTGGGCGATTGCAGTGGGGATCCCTGTGGGAGCAGGCGCTGCTCGGTGGCACCGAGCCCTGGCTTTCCCTCTCGAGGCTCACAGCTGTCTTAGGCAGTTTGTCGAGGTTCTTTCCTGAGATACCCTCAACCGCATTTTCTGCGCAATCTGTAAATTTTTGCCAAAATCTGCAGTAGTTCTTGTTTCCTGCTGTTATTTCTTTTCTCTCTTCTGTCATCCTGCCCGATTTTGTCTCAGTGCCCTTCTCTATTCTATTTTTTCTCCCTCTTTTATATGTTTCCCCCCACTGGAATATATTTAGCTTTTGTTTGGGGGTTGGCAGCAGCGCTGCTGAGCTGCATGAGTCACTGGCAAAGCCATTGGGCTTCCCTGGCAGACGGGAGCTGCCGCCCCTGGCACGTGGGGTTTCCACAGGCTCCGGTGGCCCCGGTATCAACCTTGGTGAGAGGGGCTGCTGGAGGCGGCAGGCCTGGCCTCACATGATACTCTGTCGGACCCCTTTGCCTTCCAGAGGCCTTCCCACCCTCTTCTTTTTCACCACATGTTTTATATGGTCAGGTATTACCCTTAAGCTTGCAGTTATTCTGAAACAGCCATTAGAGTCCTGCGGTTCTTGAATTTATTCCACTTTCTGGAGGGATTCGCACAGGTCAGCCAGCCTTCCTCAGAGTCCACTAGCTGAAATCAGGCAGATAGGTCAGGAACACAGACCATGGCTCACAGCATTTGAAACATGGAAAGGGCCAAAGCATCCACGAGGCCCTGGTAACCTTCTGCAGCAGGATGGTACCAGCCAAGCTCCTCTCAGGGAGGGACAACTGCAATATCTGGAACAGAAGAAAGTGCAGAGCTTCCTGACTTTCCCTCTGATATGTTAATTGTGCCGTTTTCGGGATGTAAGCAAAGAGGTAGAAGTACCTCTGAATGACATTAATGAATCCGCTCATTTGGCACTAAGCTATAGTGCTGTCCTGTGGAAAAAAAATGTGTGGCTCTGTTCTCCTTACATCAAAACATGTTTTATTGAAAATAAGACATTTCTGTGAAAGAATTTGAACTTCATGAAGTTTTCTGATGCTGTTTCAGAAGAATCACCAAAGTCTGGAGTTTAACACACCAACAAATTCTTGTTATTTCCAGATACAGTTGGTTTAGTGTGGTGCTGGTCCTTTTTCCTATTGGAATAACCTTAAATTTACCCACAGGGGAGGCAGAGAGCTAGTGGTTTGATCATAGGTTTAGAAGCGAAATAAACCTGCATTCTAGTCCTCAATATGTCAGTGATTTGCTAGTGATTTTGCCTGTGCCAGTGATTTTGACAGTGAGATACAACATCTCTGAATATCAATTTCCATATTTTTAATCACTTCTTTTAGGCTTCCTTTCCCCTTCCTTTCCCCTTCCTTTCCCCTTCCTTTCCCCTTCCTTTCCCCTTCCTTTCCCCTTCCTCCCCCCTTCTTCTCCCCCTCTTTTCCCCTTCTTTCCCCCCTCTTCCCCCCCTCTTTACCCCCCCTCTTCCCCCCCTCTTCCTC
>VWPW01001968.1:2871369-2961695 GCA_013389825.1 Crypturellus undulatus | reverse complement strand
CTTCCTTTCCCCTTCCTTTCCCCTTCCTTTCCCCTTCCTTTCCCCTTCCTTTCCCCTTCCTTTCCCCTTCCTTTCCCCTTCCTTTCCCCTTTCAAGAGTTAATGACACTTCCCCTAGTCAAAGTCTTCATCACAACTACAAATTAGGTGAAGCATCACTGATCTCCATTTCTTTCTGTGCCCAGTCAGCCATTTGATGCTCTTTGTGGTCCTCTTCTGATTTTGTTTAAGGAATTGTGTGAGCATCAACCTCTTTTATTCTTTTTAAACTTTTTCACCACTTAATATTCTCTTGGCAATTTTCATATGTAGACACTTTATATTACTGTTTTTTAGTGACTCCATTTTGTAGTACTGAGTCACATTTTACACACGATGGTGGCTTGTCTGTCTCAGCATGGATGAGGAAGTGAGAACATTTTTATACCTAATATATTTACACTAAAAGTGAGAAGACAAAGGCATTACATCATCAAATGGTTTGTATGAAATTACAGAGTCTGTTCTACTACAACAGGTGAAAAACAAGACTGGTTTTGGTCATAACAAAAAGCAATGCTCCTTACTCGTGATTAACTTCCTTAGCATCCAGGCTTGTCTCTTGCTCTTCTGTGTTCAGCCTGAGAATCTGCTGCATTTTGCTCATCCACAACAGGCTTTTGTCAAGAATCCTTCTGACTTCCCCTATTGATGTGTGACTTCTCTGCTTCTTCCCTTCTTTTCCATCCATTTTTACTCTGTTAATCAGTGTAGTTCATGAGATATTATTGTTAAATAAATTACACTTTTTATCTGAAGGAAATTTCCTCTAAAAATCAAATTGAACAGTACCTGAAATGACTTTCATAATTTTTCCAGCACCTACAGCATAGATTATTTCTCTTGGCATTATCAGTTCATAAAGCATTATTGTGAGGGCTTAGTGGCTGAGGGAAATTAACTTCCTTTTTTTCTTTTTATTCTACTATTAAACTCCACTAGAAGACAGTGAAAATGTTTAAAATGTTTTCCAGCACTAAGTTTTGGTGCAGGTAATTGCTGCAGCAGTGTCTGAGAATGGGAGAGGCCAAGCCAAGCCAATCTAAATCACAAAGAAGATGCCCATGAGATAATCTTACTCAAAAGATATAATAGGATCCAAGAATCTCCTCTTTTCAACACTGTCTGTGAACAGCTGCTGGGGTATGACAGTATTAGCCTGCTTGCTGTCACCATCCTTCTTCCGTGTCACTTTAAAAAATGAGTTCACTCTGTATTTCCACCTGTATTTGGAACATTTGTCATTACTGCTCTGATATGGCTGTGGGAAAGGAGAAAAGAGAGAAATCACCTGTTTCAGAAAGGCAGAGATTTCCGCTGCAAAGTGTTTATGACCCTGCTGCTTTGCCTATGCTCACGGTGGTCACATGAGGGCACTACACCTGTGAGCAAGAGTCTCAGTGTCTTCATCGTGGCAAACTCCGTGAGCTGTCAGTCATTTGTAGATATATATTATTATATGTTACCATAATAGCAACTGAATTTGAATCTAATTTTGGCATCAGGAAGACTAAGTAAAAAGAAAAGAAATGGAGGGAGGTGTGTTGAGGTGTCTCTGAAGAACTCGTTTATCTCTTCTGACAAGATTTCTTTCATTCTGGTCAATCTTTCTAACCTTTCAGCGTGAAATAGGATCAGTCCTTTAAAATTCAGAAAATTATTTCTCATGTGTTTAGCCTGTTTTTATTATAGGAAAGTAATATATGTGACATCTTGTTGATTAGCTGTTATAAATATTGCAAGAAACAATTTTAGGGGACCAACGTTGTTCCCAGTTAGTCATAAGCTCATAACTCATTTAGCTTGGACAAGGGAGCTACCCTAGCTGGAATAAGCCACACTTAGAGCACTACCAGTAGTGCTGTTCTTCAGAGTAAAAGACTGTCTGTAAACTCTAACCAAATGAGCTCCAAACTGTGCGTGATGTTGGCCAGGGTAAGAGCCCTCGCTGTGATGTGCGAGGGGTTCGGTCTCAAAGGGGAGCTGCGGGGGCACGTAAAGCCTTTCCTACAGAGAATGTGGCAGGCAAGAGGTGCGTTTTCCTGCGTGTTTTCTACTCTAGCAGGGTTGCATTAATTTGATGCTTGCTTGCCTGCAGAATGGTTTGTCTCCGTTGCACATGGCCACCCAAGGGGACCATCTGAACTGCGTGCAGCTCCTGATTCAGCACAACGTGCCCGTCGACGACGTCACCAATGACTACCTGACCGCGCTGCATGTCGCCGCCCACTGCGGCCACTATAAAGTTGCCAAGGTTCTCTTGGACAAGAAAGCCAACCCCAATGCCAAAGCCCTGGTGAGTACGCGGCCGATCGCAGCACACAGCGACACGTGCTCCAGAAGTTACAGTGACATTTATTGGAGAGTTATTTTCTGCCTGCTGCTGGGTGGCAGGGAGGACGTGTTGTTGCATTAGCGCACGCAACCCAAGACAGGATGCTCTAGGTTCAAAGCATTGTTAATGTGTTTTGTGCAACCAGATCAGACCTTTGCTTGCGGGCAGTCAGCAGTGATTTATGAATTTCTAGTGTAACTGGAGCACCTTTGCCTCCTGGTAGCTTGTTAGGATTCTGAATAGATTAAGCAGCTGCAGGCAGAACTGTGGTTGTTAGTACAGAAGAGATTCTCATTCTCTGTGTGTTTGTAAAGAGAAAATGATCAGTAGCCTTTAAAGCAGAATTTGTATTAGCTCTTGAAGATCTGAAGCAAAAAAAAAACAATGAATTGCCACATATGTTTGTGGCAATTCACAGTTATGTCAATGGAGTTATATGTCTTCTTTAAAAACAACTCCAGTAAAAAAAATTAACTATACTATTGAAACTGTGTGCAAGCTAAATGCATTTTACTTCAAATCATACTTGCTGTCTTCAAAGTGCCTTTATAACTGAGCCTTCAATAGCCATTTCAAAAAGTTAAATTTCTGACATTGAGTCGAACATTGGTTTCACAGCCCAATGTTGCTAATTCATTCAGTTCCCCAAAGATTACCTGAGTTTCCAAACCCCCTGCAAACCGTGAGGTCCAGCTCTTTTCTCAGAGCAACACAGGGTTCAAACATTTATTTCTCAAAACTGTTTCCTGTGTCAGATCAACCTGTCTTTAGGTGTCATTGGTCAAGGTATTATAGATTTATTTTACTGTTATTGACACCTAAGGAGGGTTTTAGGCTGTAATATTTGCTTTGCCTTTCTGCAATAACCCAAACATCTCAGTGTTAGCTCGTTGATCTCGTAACCTAGCCACAGATTTCCTTACCCCCTAAATCATTCCTGTTCTTCTGTCCTGATCCTTGCCCAGGATGGTTACGCAGGAGGAGGCCGTGGGCAGTGTCCTCAGCCTGAGCAGCAGCGTTCAGCGTAGACTGTAGCTGCCCTCCTCCTGCCTGCGATGCTGCGGGCAGCTTGTCTTCATGTATTTTCATGTTTTACTTGTTTTCTGTTATTTCATCTAATGACAAATAAGAATATAGCCTTAAATCTTTACTGCACATAGGCTTTTTTTTTAAGAGTGGAAAAGTCACTTTGTTTTCATTAAACTGGCAGATCGTGAATGAAAGAAAAAATAGTAGTAAAAAATAGTTCAGGAAAAGGTTCCAAGTTTCACAGTTTGAAAATACAAGATTTTTTTGTTTGCTTGTTTTTGACCAGCAGAAGTGGGGGGGGAGTGTTTTATGATTATTTGTGATAAACTGAGATTAAAGAAATAATTTATTGGAATGGACAGCATGTTTTATAATTAAAATGGCTATATAAAATTTTTTTTTAACTCTTTGTGATTTTCTTCTCTCTTATAAATGAAAAATTTAGTGAAATCAAAACAAATTTGGGAGTTTTTTTTTTTATCAGAGAAATATTCCTGTGAAATCCCCACCCAATTCTAATTTGTAAAGATGTGTGGTATCAAAAAATATGTTCATTCCCGTTTGCAGAATGGTTTCACCCCCCTTCACATTGCGTGCAAGAAGAACAGAATAAAAGTAATGGAACTTCTTCTGAAGCATGGTGCATCTATCCAAGCTGTGACTGAGGTAAGAAGTAGTCATTGCACATTTTTCTTTTTGTTTCTGATAAAAAATAAATCATGACTATATTGATTAATATCTGAATTTTTATGAAAGAGTACATGTCATTCAAGTCAATAATGACTTTCAACCAGATATCAACAAATAATAAACCTGAATAAATTCTGTGGCCCTAATGATTCACATCACCCAGATGACCAATGGACTTCAGGATAGAGTAGGGATAACAGGTGAACCATAACAGGCAAAGTTTGTGAAATGATCTACCACTTCTGCTTATTTCTGCTTGTGAATTAATGCACAGGAATGAAGAAGGTACAATTAAGGAGACCAGAGTGATACTGTGCTTCACTCAAGTCCTGTTTTGAAAAGGTGGTTTAATTTGCTTTGTCTTTCTGCACAAAATGATACCTACCATCCAAATCAGATAGACAGAAATCAGTAGGCTCTTACTTCAATCAGTGTGTTGGTTTATACTTGGTAACTGGTGTATTTGAGAGACTAATCGAGAACCTATGGAAAATTTTGTTTGTGTATGTGAAAATAGTTTCTGCTAGGCTAGGAGGAAAGGTCATATATATATGAATGAGACCACTGTGGAAGAAGTCAGATTAGGAAAAGTAAAAGTATTCCATTGATTAAACAAGATATAATTAGGAATAGTTGATCTCTCCAAAGTGGAGGTTGCTTTGTTAATGGATTTTTGTTCCATTTTTTTTTAGTTATTCAGTAGCAATCATATTTTCCCTTCCTAAACCTTTGGGTGATGACCAGAAAGCTTGCCTGCTTGAAGACCCCCCTTTCTGTTTTTTTGCAGTGCATCCTTTGAATATACATGAATTCTGGCATTCTTGAGAGGATGCTGAGCCTGCCCTTGCTGCAGCTCACACATCCCCAGAGTATCAACCTATCCATTATTATTCTGATCTAAAATGGCATTTAACAATTATTTCTATTATATATATAAACATATATATATATATATATAATGTTAAATAGAACATAACAACAAGAACTTGAGAAGGAAAAAAAATGCTTAGCTATAGTTGATTTTAGCTTGTGAAGAGTTAATGAATTCCTGGAATGTTTTTATGTTTGCTCATGAGTTATACCCATATATGTTTCCAATTTTTTGTGCAGTTTACTATAAGCATCTGTATATGTCTTTGAAAAGAGAAAATCCTCTTGGAGAACAAGCACTTGTGCTTCCCTGTTGTAATATAACTTATTTTTCCCCACGGATATCAAAAAAGTGTTGTAAAAGTGGACAGCTAAGTGTGGTTTTGGTTTGGTTTCAGTCGGGGCTGACTCCGATTCACGTTGCTGCCTTCATGGGACATGTAAATATCGTATCGCAGCTCATGCATCACGGAGCATCGCCCAACACGACCAACGTGGTGAGTGACGGTTCTGTTCGAAGTGTGAATGTGTGGCGGGCTGGGCGCTGAGGTGACGGGCCTAGTCTGGGAGCTGCTGTCTGTGCCCGGCTGAGCAGCCGCGGCGCCTGCTGTGCAGCCTGCCGGCTGCAGCTGAGGAGGGCTTGGGCAGCTTGAGGAAACCTCCAGAGAGGCCGGCTTTAAGCAGATCTGTTTATTCTCTTTATTTTCTAAGGAAAGAACAAGAACATACTCACTGTTGCTTTGCCGTAGCTTCTCATATGTCATTTTTGAGATGTGTACTTGACCGTTGGTCCTGTTTCCCTGGACCCCGGGGGCCTGCCATTTAAGGGCAGTTCTGCTGTTCTCAACAGGTTGCAGCAGATGGTCAGGCCATATTGCGTGTGTCCGCACAGCCCTGCACGCGCTCCGCTGCTCCTGTGCTCCCGGGGCACGTGTAAAATCTGAAGGCACCGTTAGATGGACAGTTGAAAAGTGAGAAGCGAATTCGGAAGTCCAGAGATAGGACTAGAGCAAATGACCACAAACTGAAGCCCCAAAAGTTCCACAGGACCTTAAGGAAAAATTTCTTAACAGGGAGGGTGACAGAGGCCTGGAACAGGCTGCCCAGAGAGGCTGTGGAGTCTCCTTCTCTGAAGATCTTCCAAACCCCACTGGATGCCACCCTGTGGTCTGGGTGCCCCTGCTGGAGCAGGGGGGTTGGACTAGATGATCTCTAGAGGTCCCTTCCAGCCTCAACCATTCTGTGATTCTGTGCAATTGATTTATTTTAAAAGTCTGGCATCAAAATCTCCCCTCTAACTTCCAGACACAGTTAGAACAGAAGCTTTTATTAAAACCTTCATCTGCAAATCAAACTATATTTTATATGTATATATGCAACCCCTTTGTAATTCTGTGACTATTTGGACTTTAAGACCCATCAATGTTCACATTTTCTAGCAAGTGGTTTCCCTCCTGAATTCATTCTGGTTTCCTTGGATTTGTCTTTTGTTAAGTGAATATGAAGCCTTGGATTTATGTACATAGGATTTTTTTCCCTTTGTTTCCTCATCTGAATGCTTGTCAGATAACAAATGATGGTAAGGGCAAAGGGCATAGCAGCAGGAAAGCCAAGAAAGATATGCCTATCTGAATATATAATATAAACTTTGAAATAATTTTAAATTTATGTTTGAACAAAGTGGGAGCCATGTGAAAGGACATAATTGTTAACACCGCTAATAACAAATTGCAATGTTTCTTTTCAACAAAATGCTAAACACAAAGGTAATATTATGTTGAGAAAATAACCCAGAAATAAATTGCTTTGCAGCATACAACTCAGAGGTCAAATATTGACTTAATCTCCCATCTTGCTCATAAATGACTCCTAGAAAATATTCTTGCAGTGATTATTTTGAACTGGGTCACTGGTATTTTGTGTTTATGAAGCATGTTGAGTTTTGGTTTTCCTTTGTTTCCTGGGATCTTTGCTGATCTGTTGTTTCTGCTGCTGCCTGCTAGAGGGGAGAAACAGCCCTGCACATGGCTGCCAGAGCTGGCCAGACAGAAGTCGTTCGGTACTTGGTACAGAATGGAGCCCAGGTGGAAGCTAAGGCTAAGGTAAGGTCATGACCCACATACAACATCCCATAAATTATGAATATTTAACAAAGCAAGGAGTTGCTTTATGCTTGCACATCCCTTGTAGGGGGAGAAGGCAGATGAAACCATAGGTTTTGGTGTAGTGATGCTTGCTTGTTGTCTTGTTACATAGTCTGTTCACTAGAGTTGTGAGTGTGCTGCACCAAAGAGGGAGGGCAAGAGATACCAAGCTGGCACCGTGCCTGTGCTTGTACCGGTATCCTGTGGGAGATGCTGTAAAAGGCAGAAGAAACGAGAGTGGAGGGAAAGAATCAGGAGGACACTCAAAGAGCAGCAAATGTTTATTAGGCTTCCAAAAGTGATGAGCAGGCACAGGAGGAAAAAGGAAATTCCAGGGCCACCGTGGTGACTGACTTGATCTGACTGCGAGATGGGCTGACCTGGCCATGGGAAGACAGAGCTGGAGCAGGAGAGGGTGTCCATGGAAAGTCAAGGAAGGCACAAAAGAGAGGGGTAGCCCAGGGCTGGGGAAAAAAAAAAAAGAAAAAGGAAAAGAACCTATGGAAACAATTGAGAAAGATAAGGGAGGAGGAATAAGTGGTTAAGAGACAAAAAAGATGGGTGTAAAATAAGAGAAATAGGACAGTTCTGGGGAATAAAAAGAGAAAGGAGACAAATGTAAGTATTAAATGTCAATTTAGGAGATCAGACAAGGAGAAGTTCTTTTCAAATAGTCATAAAATTAATAAAATTTCAAATAAATAGTCTTAAAATTAATAAAATTTCCAATAAATCTTTTTTCATTGTGAAATTATCATCTGAGAGTTGGCTCATAAACAAAGTTACCAGGAAGAATGTTTATGTATAAGGACCTCTGACTGAATATTTATAGCAGATGCATTTTATATCTGCAAACAGTCTGACAAGAGAAGTGAATCATGTGGTCTGCAAATCGCCAGAGGCATCCTGAAAGTGAACAGCTCGTGCTCAGAAGTGTAGTCATGCAAATACTCTCTAAATAATTTCACACAATGATTTAATTTGTGCAAACTGTCATTGCTTATGATCGATTTGTTATCATAAATAGTATCTCCATGGAAGTAATAGGCCATATGTTGGTGCTGTGGTTAACCATGAGGAATTGTGCAAAACAGGTGTTACACTGGGAATATTTAACCAAAACATAAATGCTCTCCAGCAACTGGAGGAGAATCCCCCTGCAGAAAAGCAGCACTTGACACTGTCTCATCCTAAATCCTGAGGGTGCGAAGTCAGTACTGGAGGATGGGCATGGGCAGAAATCTCACTAGCAGAGAACACCCCACGGCTACTCTGATGCAGGACACAGAGGTGCACAAAGAGTAGGGAATTCAACAAGGGAAGATGGGGTGAGAGAGAAGGATTTATGAGGAATGGGAAAAGAGGAAGCCGTGAACTTAGTGGGCCATCCTGCTGGGGTGTGTGCTAGGTGCTTATTGCAGAGATGGTGCAGTAAGAACAGGGAGGACAAAAACACAAAAATGCTGAAGAACGAAGAAATTATCTATTAGACATTCAGCACATGGTCATAGATTACCTCAGAAAAATAAACAAGATTTGAGACACAAGATAGGACAACCCTTATACTTAGAATAAATGGGATTATCTTGATCTGAATGAGGAGTTAGAAGAGTGAAGGTGGATTTTGGCACCCCTTTGGGGTTTTTCTTCCTATTATTTTAGAGTGATTGAATTTAATTATGATCTGTTTCTTTTAAATGGTAAATAGATATTAATCTTTGTTTTTTCATTTTAGATACCTCCTACTGGTAAAGTCACAAAATATCAAATATAGTTCACCAATAAAAAAGCATAGAATGTGTTATCTAGTACAAATGTACTAGGCCATAGTGCGCTGGACTCTTCAAGTTGTCCCAAACAGTGGTTAAATTGTTAGATGTTTCTCAAAATCATGGAAGAGGCCTGGATGTGGGGTAGAGATGTGTATTCACTGTGTTCTGCGAAAGGTCTCAATTTCTACAGGAAAATGAATGTAATTTAATGGCAAAGAAAGTGGTACATGTCTAGATTAAGAAAATTGGTTACTTTTATTTACTTCTATGGGTTGTATATTTGAATGAAACATCTTGTGTTGCAGCAACAAAGCACCTGATTGATATCTTTATGATAGGACAGTAAGATAGGAGAGTAGATAAGACTTAAGAAAATTACTGTTCATCAGTAATTTCAAAAAAGTGATAGAATCCAGGCAAATATATTCTATCCAAATACGATCCGTGGTTTTCTTATATATGACCATGTTGTTTTCTGTATGTTTAGGATGACCAAACGCCGCTGCATATTTCTGCTCGACTGGGGAAAGCAGATATAGTGCAGCAGCTGCTACAGCAAGGAGCATCTCCAAATGCAGCCACGACGTCTGGCTACACACCCCTGCATCTTTCTGCTCGGGAAGGGCATGAAGATGTAGCTTCTGTTCTTCTGGATCATGGTGCATCTTTATCTATCATTACCAAGGTAAAGGAGTTGCAAAAATGATAGCTTGAATACTAAAAGAAACCAGTGTCAAGTACTACTTGTGAGTTAGCTGCTTCAAGATGCAAAGTGAGTGCAAATAACATACGAATGAGACTGTGCTTTGTTAGAAGGGTACAAAGCTTTGTGCTCTTATCTCAGAGCCTGATGTATCGTGTATCCAAGTGATTAGACGTGCATTTGTTTCAGAATGAGAGGAATGCCGGACAGAAATTCCTCAGGGCAGTTGATTAGCCATTACCCATCCTGTCCTTGGACCTTTGGTGATGTGAGGGCAGGAACTGGCTCTACCCTTTTTATGGTGATTTTAATGTAGTTATGACTTTCCCTTGCATAGGAAAACATCCAGGCTTGTCAGGGTAGCAGGAATAGGGATGCTGTAGGTTTGCTGCCTTGAGGGCTGCAGTTTCTCCCCTGTGCCAGGGACTGTGAGGAAACAGCAGTCTCCTTGTATGTCAGGATTGTTCTCTGCTCTGAGCTTTCAAACACTATTGGGAGAAGAAGGCCCGAGGCTGCTACGTAACTGCTTTCTCTTACAGAAAGGATTTACTCCTCTACATGTGGCTGCGAAGTATGGGAAGATTGAAGTAGCCAACCTCCTGCTGCAGAAGAATGCATCCCCAGACGCCGCAGGAAAGGTGGGCCAGAGGCTGAGTAACATTTAGGAGTCTAGAAATACCATCCTACCCACTTACACCACACACACTAATATTCATAGCTGACGTTTAACTGTATTTATAGGTTTTTTTATCCCAGTTGCTCTTGGGGCTGCTAGGAGTCAGCAGACTCTTGACAAAAGTGATTTCCATGGTCATTAATTGACGGCAAAATGTCATCTGTGCATCCATGCAGGGCGCTGAGATAAACCATTCCTTAGCTTCCTGCACAGACTATTTACAGCCCTTATCAGGGCTGTCAGGCAGCTGGCTCTGCTTCTCCTGCTCCAGTGGCAGGGGGCAAAGCCCGGTAGGACCTCAACCGTTTTAAGCCAGCTGAGCTCAGATTTTCACAGACCCGAGGCACAGTGTACTTATCGCCTGCAGTAAAAGAAAAATAGTGCTGCAGGCTTGACCTCGGGGTCAAAATTCCTTACCTGCTCTGTGCTGGAGCAGCACAGATAGGGGCTCTGCTCTTTGTCTGAGCCTGGGAAAAGTTAACTGAGCTTTCACAGCTCCGTAATGATATTCAGATCTGTTTCATTTTTTGATTCAAAAGTTATTAAAGACTCTTGATACATAAATGAGTAATAACATTGTCTTTTTCACCCTGTCTGCTTTAATTTTCCAAACTCATGAGTTTTCCCTGGAGGTGGTCTGTAACAGCACTTGTTTGTTCTGCATGTGTTTTTAGAGCGGTTTAACACCACTACATGTAGCTGCACACTATGATAATCAAAAAGTCGCACTTCTGCTGTTGGATCAGGGAGCTTCACCTCACGCCTCTGCCAAGGTACAAGTACTGGCTGCTCTGGGGGAACAGGGCGTAAGATTTTTGTATCACTATATTCCCTGTCTAACTCTTCCTTCCAGAATGTATATGCTACAACTTGCAACAACAGGGACCCTTTGACCTTGTTTATTAATGTCTCACATGGACATGAAGCTCTGAAAACTGTTAAAATGGTTCCTCTTGTAAATAAACAAAAAAGTAAGAAAGCAGGTACAGACATAGAAAAAAAAGCATTTTGGGTTCCAGTGAAGTTCCATCCTACCCTACTAAACCTTGCCTTCACTTGTCTGGTCTCCTTAGCACCTTCTCACGGCCAGGCAATTTCATGGTTTTGCATTTTACCATCTCTGTAGGATGGGAGGTTCTTGGAGCTGCTGCCTTGCTTAGCAGGGGTGGCGCTCCTGTGTTGCACCACAGGGTGATTTGTGAGGTGGGATATGGTTTTTGGTACAACATACATAATTAGTGCTTCATCCTGCTTGTACTACGGTGTAAATGAAATTCTGAGAAAATTAAACAACTGGTCACAGTTCTGTTTTGATTAGTTTGCTGTAGGCAAGACAAAACCTAGTGTAAGATGTCAGGAGGCTGTGAAAGAATAAACATTTGAATGTGCAATAGTTCTGTGAATAGTGAAAAAGAGAATTTCAAGAAGTCTGGAGTGCTGGTATCATTTGGGGTTTGGCAGTATTGTCCAGCAGTAACCCAGTTTTAAATACTGCCCAATCCTCAATAGTTGGATAGCAGCAACAAGGAGAACAAGGCTGAAGATGATGTATGTCCACGCAGGGTAGGCGTAGTGTAAATTCCCCCTCTGACACAGCACAGATGTGGTCCTGAGCAACACCCTGAGGAAAGCAGTGGAAAGGGAGAGTTAGCCATTCCCAGGGCTGCTCGGGAGATCCGGGCCGAGGGGGAGGTCCCAGTGGAGCGGTGCGGAGGAGAGGGCAGCTGAATGAGGCAGGAGCTGCAGCGCGGCCCGGCGCTCGGGAATGCCAGGGCGGGAGGAAGGGCCTCCTGGGGGCGGCGAGACCCTGACCCAGTTTTCACTGAAAGAAGCCAGTGTCAGTGGAAGCTGGGATCCTGCAAGGAGAGGGATTGCTGTCTCCTCAACCAAGGGCTTGGGAAGCCAAAACCCACAGGGGGAAATTATCATAAAATAATAAACCCATGTACCCATCGCTCTGGCTTCCCAGTCGGTAACGAAGCAGGTTTTTAGCTGCCACTTTGTGGCTTTGGTGCCAGCTTGACTCCTCACTAAAACAAAGTGCTTGCTAGTGCTCTGCAGCAAGCGAACTCCAGCAACACATTGAGTAGAGCATCAATATTAAATAAAATTAATGGCAGCGCGTCTGTTGCTTCAGGCACCCGCTGTGCAGTCATCTGAAAGATGATGTGGTAACAGCAGACTTCCCATTTCTTTTGTAAATGTGGCATAATAAATAAATGCGTTGTCACGTATCTCATCACTAGCTCCACAGTTAGATTTGTCACCCGTGTCTTTGTCTCTGCCCCTGCTGTCCCTCGCACCGCTCTCGTGAGCGGCTCCTTAGCCAGCACGGCAGCGCCTGCCTCGAGCGCCGGTCATCGCGGAAGGCAGGTGGGACTGGCCGTGTTTGGGATTGCCATGCTGATCTGCTAGTCTTTGTATCTGTTTACCTATTTTCTACCAAATTCTTTCACTTTAAGCATTACAAGATTTTATCAAGAAATAGGTACAGTTTTTGTATTCTTGCCAGTGGATTCGCTTAGTGCACTTACTGGAAAAAAGAAAGTGATTAAAGGATGTAAGCCTGTAATGTTCTGTACTTCCATTCTCCTTTGATTCTTTGAATGAAATCGATCTCTCAGTAAGGTTAGAGTCAATGTTGCAAGAAAGACTGGCTGTATTTCACATATATAATGCTTTGATTCACACTGGGAAGTGGGAAAAAAACAAATAATAGCAGCTGCTTCGAGTTATGAACACACATCCTGCTCTTCTCCGTGCTAAAGATCTATATGTACATTTAAGGAAAAGCAGGAAATGTCTGTGAAGTAAAACTGAGATCCCTGTCGCTATACGTTCCTCTGTTTTGAAGGGATAATTTTTTCCCTAAAACGTGAAAGTATCATCAGACTTCTTAGCATTCTCCTGGCTGTAACAATTATTTAAAAACAGATTACTTAGTGCTGTGCTATGTTCATTTGTACAGATAGCTAACACTGTATTTGGTTACATTTAGCAGAATTTTTCAAATAATCAGTTCTTAGTCAGGTATTAAAAAAGTGATTTTTCCTGTTGTTTAATGAGTAGCTTGCAATGAAGTGCTTTCTGTTGGCAGAACGGCTACACGCCACTGCACATAGCTGCCAAGAAAAACCAGATGGACATAGCAACCACACTGCTGGAATACGGTGCTGATGCCAACGCTGTCACCAGGCAGGGTATAGCCCCTGTGCATCTTGCCTCTCAGGATGGCCACGTGGACATGGTGTCATTGCTTCTCACTAGAAATGCCAATGTAAATCTCAGCAACAAGGTAAGCATCTCGCTGCTTGCTACTTGGGCAACAAATAAAAATGATGACGAGAAAGATAGCAGTCTGCAAGGAAATTTTGTCCAGTGTGATTGTGCAGGTTTTGGGAGCTACTGCAGGTGTTTGAATAGGAATCAGCATCGCTTCTAGCAGCGAGAGCAGCGTGTTGGACAAGCTGTGTCTCATAGCGCCCAAGTTTTGTAGCACCTTTTGCAGGGGAGTTTATTAATGTATCTCCATCTCCTGGCCTTCCCCAATGTGCTGGTCTGCCAAAACACATCCACAGAGAAAGTCTTCCTCAGCCCAGCGGTAGGTGGGATGGCATGTGTCATTTATGAGCCTTTAGATGTATGGCAGCCCCTTAAGCAATGGTAACAACTAACTTAAGAGAAGCTGATTTTTTTTTACAGGATAATAACAGTGAGGTTGTCTTAGATTTTGTTCATTAATTTAAGTAATTCTTCCTCCCCAGGGGTTATTCCTCATAACACAGTGATTTTCAGTGTAATTTTTCCTGGGAAAAGGGAAGTTGGTGGATTTTATTTTCTATATGTAGGTCTTTATAGGCCATTAAGTCTGTTCTGTGGTAATGTATTGAGCAAATGGCAGCCTTCATTCCTCAGATGCCCCCTCGCAGCCATCAGAGCTGTTGTAAAGTGCAATTTCAATATGGATTTATGTGGCTAAAGTGGAAAGACAAGAGAGGAATTTTTCATAGAGCCTGTTACTCGTTACTCATTCACAGCAGGCAGAAAGACTCGGTGTCCTCTGAGGCTGTGCCTGGTGCTTCAGAGCGCTGCCGTCTTGCCTGCTTCTAACTTCACAGTTGGTTTATTTTTGGTGCCTCCTTCAGGTGACTTCTCGGGCAGTTCCTGCCTCTCCCCACTCTTAGCCAGCGTGTTGGCGTGTGGCACGTTAGTGCATCATGAGGATGTCGAGGTTTCCCTGGTGCAGGGAGGGTGATCGCAGCAGCCTGGCGCTCTGATTCAGTCCCACCAGAGGGTCATTAGCAGCAGCATCCTCAACTTAAGGATCCACTTTTCAGCAGAGCTCAGCACCTATATGTGGAGGCAGATATTTAAAGGATGTTGACTTTCCCTTTTTGTAACAGGAATAAAGGGGCTATTCATTTCTTCAGGATCCACAGCATAGTTGGGAGCTGAATACTCAGAGCCCCAGGTGCGGGCGCAGAGCACTCAAACCTTTTTGAAAGGTCTGGCCCGTATATCCAGCCCGTTGGCTAACTTAGTTGGTTACTGTCATGCTTTAGTGTAACGGAAGGCACCTCCGTTGCACTGCCATAAGCAGTGCCCATTCTCGCAGGCAGCAGCTGGCACCTCTGCTAGCAGGTCCCCACGGCAGGGCCTGGCGGGAGCTGCGCGGTTCTGCGGAGGAGCCTTTGGGTGTGAGTGGTAGGAAGCCGCGATCACAAACTTAGCAAGAATTTCTCCCTGATGCAACAATTGCTGCCTCATGCTGCTCTCTGTACCTGTGTGGAAGAGCAGGGCGAGGAAAGAACTGGAACTTGCAGGGGAAGGAAATTCTTTCTTGTTCCTCAATAGAACATTCAAGGCCTCCACAACGCCACCTCAACAGATAATCTCTTCTACCCCTTTTGGGTTAGGTCTTTTATATGAGAGCAAGTCGCGTGACTTGCCAAGATTTTAAGAGTCTTAAAGTTCTAAAGTTTGGAGATGATACGAAAGATAATGAGCTATCCAAAATCCAGATGTCAGTTCATATCATCTTAAAACAAGTCCCTGGGCTGAGAGGAATAGATCACTCAGAGAAATCTAGTTTTATCATTTCTGTCTGTGTTTTAGAATACTTAAGTATAGAAACTTCATTGGTAAAAAGTAAGGTTTAAATCTGAATGAATGTTGCTCCTGGAAAATTTGTAGGAAGGTTAAGGCATGTTAACAATCGTTTAGTGTTCCTTTAAAAATCTTACTTGTTCTTAAAGGGAAATAGCTGGGAGAAAAGAAATATCCTGGGAATTTTTCTTCAAATGCCATAATATAATTTGCTATCCCATATTTCGTGCTGCATAAAGGAAATGTCTTTTGTGCAAAACAAACATTAGCTGTCTGGATTTCAAATTGTCGTTTACTGCAGTTCAACAAATGTGATCAGTAAGCACATCACACTGATAAATTCACTTGCAATCCATTCTTTCATCAAATGCCGTGGGCCTTTTGGAGCTTTAGCAGGAAGTGAATTTGTCTTTTAGTATTTGCACGTGTTTCCTCTGCAAGGTTGTCACTTGTTGCTCCTGATTTACAGAGCGGACTGACGCCTCTCCACCTGGCTGCTCAAGAGGACAGGGTCAATGTAGCAGAGGTTCTCGTTAACCAAGGAGCTGCTGTTGATGCACAGACAAAGGTAGGAGTGCCACTGTAAATATGTATTATTTCAGGGAGCCTGGGAACTAGCTTAGTGTTCTGCTTCATGGTGAAATTGAACTAATAGCAGTGAAATGTTCCTCATAATAAGTGGTTATATAATATATTTTGTCCACTTGGGCTGTAGCTGATCAGATTGACTAAATGACCCAAGTTTCATACCCTGACCTGCACACTTAGTGCAGATTAGCAACTTTCACAACTCTTTGGTAGTTGTGTGCCCCAGAACAGTTGCTGTACTTCCATCCCTGAAACACCCCAGTGTATTAGAGCGATGCTAGTGAAGGGCTGAATCCATCATCATCATCTTTGGCTGCATGTCAGCTAGGATTAGGCAGCTGATTATAATCCTTGACAGGGGGAAAAGTCACTGGGATCTGATTTCCTACTGCGTAACCCAAACGACACCTTTGTGTTAAGCTGCAGATTTCAATAACATTATTCTGGTGTGAAATTGAAGTGGTTCAGCTGAAATCCTAGGAGTTACTCCAGCTTATACTTTTATAACATACCCTCAGTCTCTGTTTTACAGGTTTGGGTTCTTATTACCAGCTAAATCATCCAGCAGCAGATGAGCTCTGCGCTGATTTGTTCTTTGCACAGTTTCTTCAGATGTTTGTGGTTGCCTTTCTGCAGATGGTTCCTACCTGATTTCAGTTTCTGCAGTGTGACTTTGCAGAATCTGGTGTATTAACATGGTCAAGAGCTGAATTGCCTTTTAGCTCCTAAAATGTGTCTTGAATGTTCTCCTTCCTTCACTCCTCACTGTCCCACAAATAGTAAATAGTTTAAGAAGGCTTTTACACTGACAGGTGCAGGCAATCATGTGCACACTCCAACGTGCTCTCCAGTGTCCAAACAGGATCCAGTTCTGGACTAATGGCCTTTTAGTCCCATTTGCATGGTGCAGAGCCTGAGATACAGTCACAGCTGAGGTGGGGACATGTGAGTTGGTCTAAGGGGCATTCTGGCACGGTTGCACAGCTGTGCACTAACCTGCCCGAGCCTGCCTGGTCGGCAGCATGGGGAGCCAGCACATGGCTGCACAGACACACAGGAAAAGGGCTTCGGTTTCTCATTCAGAGATCACTTCAGGAGGAGCTCAATTTCTTAGCTGCATCTCTGCAAATCAACCTAGTCCACAGGTGAAATCAGGTACCAGGGAAATGAATTTGGTATCTTATTTGACTGTCTGCAGACTGAATCCTGTCATTAGTAATATCCGTTCTTTGAAAATGGTATGTTTAAGTCCCTTGGTGTTCACTCAGATTAACTCTGTCATTCCTCTGTTGTATATGTAGCTAGTGCAAACAACGTGTGGGTTTCCAATATGTATTGGCTTGGTGACAGTATCTCATATTTTACCAAGGAATAGTTTCTGGATGAACCAATGATTGTCTGGAGATGATAATGAAATAGCTGACAAGCTCTAACCTCTGCAGTGAGGACGAAAGCTGTGTACTGTAAGAACCATCACACCTTGTGCTCACGCGCTCTGCAGGTGAAATCTGGATTATTGACTTTTGAAACAGCAGCCCTGTGCTTGCAGGCGCTCTTGTTTAGCTGGCTGGTGGATTAACTGTTCTGTGGGGTAGAGGCTGTGTGCACCCTGCCCTGAAAGCCAGAGGCACCAGCAAACAAGATACTGGAACAGCTGAGTTGGCTCCAGAGCCCTTTCGCTCTGTTGGCGCAGTTCTCTCCGGCACGGCGCATTCAGACTCATTTCCCTGGATTTATAGCTGGTATAGCTGGTCATCTCTGCCAAGGGTGCCATACTTTGGGCAGAGATGTGGTGCCCTGTGCCTTAAACATCAGGCCACGCGGCTCAGGGCAGCATTGCACCAGGACTGCCCTGTGCCAGTCACAATGCCACCACTCATCGTCCTTTTGCTTTCCATCAGGTCACACTCTCATGCCTCTGTTACCTATTTATTATAGCATGGATGACCCTTCTTTGTTTTTCTTCTGTAGTTGCCTTCTCTTCCCATCATCTTCCTTATTTTCCCAGGTTAAGTAGGCACAGCCTGTGTCACTCCAGTATAGTATCTGTCAATGGAGGGAGAACACTTAATATCTTGGTAGGTCATTCAGCTTCTTGGGTAGGCACCCGTGTGCTATCATCTTCCACTTCTGGAACATGTTCTTGAATCATTATTTATATATAACTTACCCACCCTGCAAAAACATGTAGAGCTTGCAACTCTGACACATGGGAGTCCTTACGCCGGCTCAGTTCTGAGTGCCACGCACACGATTTGGGGTTAGGCAGGGAATTAATGGGCAGTGACATATTTTTCTCTCACAAAGCTATAGCAGGCAAGAAAAAAAATAGTATGGGAGATCTCTTGTGTAGGAGGTATGATTATGTGAATTCTTGTTCTAGAATCTATGAGCGTTTACGAGGTTGGTCTCAGACCTAAATGGTTGCAGCTGGGTCTGAGCAGTGGGCCGTGCTCCAGCAGTGCGTGGTAACGTGTATTCGATGCTGCAACCCCATGTTACGTAACATCCCCCTTAGCACAGGGAGTGCCTGGCCTACCTGCAGTATCGGGAGTTACAAATAAGTCTGCGGACGTGGATGCAAGCGGATTTTCCTCCTGCGATGGGAGCGTTGGGCGTGTAGAAGCTCTCGTGGTACGCGTGATCTTGCTGTTGTTGCCTTTCTGCTGAAAGCTTGCATGGGTAAATACATTTTCATGGCTCAGCAAGTCTCCACATGTCATTTTTCAAATGTTTTTCCCATTGGATAATGTCTTTGTAGGTTACAGCGCTACACTGATGGGCTGGCAAAATAAGACCAACAAGGGAAGAGCTCTGGTTCGGTCAAAGCTGGAGAGCAGCATTTGGAGCTTTTATCTCAGTTCAGGTCGTTTTTGTCAAAGGACTCAGCTTAGTGCAGGGTCTCTGTCAGGGCAGCCGATGGTCCCTTCGTCCTAGTTGACAAGTGTTTGCATAGTAGAGCCAGTATTAAACTGTCTTTTGTTCTTAAAACCAGTGTTAGTAGTAAATAATGGTGACTGAGAGTCCATGATGTTCTTTTATATGTTGATTGGGCTGTTTATTACAGATTTATTCAGGGAAATGGGAAGATGCATCTGCCTACCCTGTTTGGCAGTGGTCCCGTAGGAGCCCTGAGTGCTAGAGCTGTTCAGGCCTGAGCTGGATCTTATGCTGGTGCCTCATGACCAGGTGCAAAGAAAGGGTGAGATGGAGCCATGAAGGTGGGAGTGCTGTGAGGATTGCTTTAGCACAGGCTGGGCACTCAAACACAGGTATCTTCAGGATTTCTTCATGGCAAATTGTGTGTTTCTCCTTGGCTTGGTTGTTTTCCTGACATTTATATGGAAATTCCCACCATAATCGTATGCAGTAATGAATCTTTGCAAGGTATTTGATATGTCAGGCCCTGATCCAGCAAAACTGTAGACGTGTCCTTACACCCAGGTTTACCTACTTTATTGGGTGCTGGCTGGCTGCCTCTGTGAACTCTGCATCGAGAGCCTTTTCTGGTGTAATCATCGGTAATACTGGAGTTTCGTTGTCTGACATTTACAGCAGAAAAACAAAAGCAGAGCAGCTTGCGAGCCAGCATGACTAGAGAGGGGCAGTAACTCAAGCTGTTAGGATTCACGGTTGTTGCCGGTGCAGAATATCAAGGTGATTCACTGGCAGGGCGTGCAGGGCTCGTGGTAATTTCCCTCAGCGACTGAAGGGCAGGGAACGAGGCAGGTTGGTGTTTCTGTGTGTTCCGTTAGACTGGAAACCTTCTGACTTCTATTTGGCACTTTTCTTATGGCTTTGGATAAGCCTTTCGCAGCTGCTAACTCCCCCATTGCTGCTCATTCCTTGACACAGCTAGAAGCCAGCAGGCCAGCTGATTGCCAGAAGGTGATGGGCTCCAGATCTGTATTAAGCAAAACTCCGCATTTTCTCAGAAGGGACTTTCTAATATTAGGAAGTCTACTTGGTCTGAGAGCTTCTGCTGCTAAACATGACTACTACTTTGCAGAAATGTGTATAATTATAGGCTTGATTTTTTAATAGTTAATGATTGTGTGTACATTTCTGCATGGACTGAAAGGAGCAAGCTTGAGTAGCATTGAGAATTGCTGCTTTTGTTGTTAATTCTGTCATGTAAATCACAGAATCTGCCAGAGTGATTCAGAAATACAATAGAAATATTAACAAAATATCTATCAGCAAGGAGGAAGCTGGGAATAAATATACATTTAGCATCTTCCTAAACTAGAAGCAGTTCAGTGCTGTAATGTGCGCTGTAGCTGGGAAGTGAAGGATGTCCTTTTTTGGTCTCGGATTAAAAGGGCATTTTGCTGATGAGTTTTATTTTGACCAATGCTACTCTGCAAGCGCTGCTGGCTGTAAGAACGGAGGATGCTCCCTGGTGTGAGCGGAGGTCCACCGAGCCGCTCGCGTGGGGCTGCTGCACTCCGCTGCTGCCCCTCCGTGCCGTGGAACACGGCCACAGCCTCCTGCAAACCTGAAGGCAGTGCACCCCGATTGCACCACAGTGAACAAGGCCTGCCCCGGAGAGGCCCCCTGGCAGCTGCGAGCCCGGCCAGGCCAGCAGCATCGCAGGGAGCTGCCTTGGGGACAGGCCGGCGGCGCGATGGCAGGGGCAGCAGCGGACGGGAGGGTCACGACGAGGGTTTCGCAGGGGTGCCCAGTTTGACACACGTGCACGGCGGGGAGAGAGGACGTTCCCATATGTTTGGTTTAAGCAGTTAGCTGGTCAGGAGTAACGCATAGCACCAATCTGCTAGTGATTTGTGAAGGTAGCAAATGTAAAACCTTAGTATTTGCCACTTACAGAAGGGAATTCATGCAATAGCGTTGTAAGGATCAGGGTTGAGACAGTTCCTTCTTCGACGTTCCTCATTGCAGGCTGGAAAGAAATGCTTGCCTAAGCCCTTACAGGTCATTTCAAAAAGAGGATATAGAGAGTTGAGATTAGCTGCTCTTGGCTCTCTGGCACTCCCCAGAATTTAATGTTTTGGGATTATTGGCAGGGGGTTCCTGGTAGGTGGCCCTTGACTTCAGAATACATCTCCGTGGTTGGTCTTGCAAAGTCTGATTTTGCTGACCTTGCGGATCACATTAAGAGGCCTAGACTTTGAAGGAGGAAAGGGAGTTAAGTTCTTAGATGAGGAAATTTCAGAGCATTTTATGAGCTGATGTTTTGATAGCTTTACCGTGTTTTAATCTCAGTTATCTTTGGAAGTGCAGGAGCTGGGGCCACAGAAGCTGCATGTGATAGATACATGCGAGCCTGTCCAGCTTGCTGCAGCTTCTCAGGCCTGCAGCCAACATGGGGAGCACTGCTCAGCTAGGGCCCTGGCTCTGCTAGCAAGCTATCGCGTTAGCCCTGTGTTAAAAGAAAGGCAGGATTTTGGTATTCGGTATGTGGTGCCTGCATTTTAACCCGTATTCACGTGCCTACAGCTGTGCACAGCTGTAGTGGGGAGAAGTTCCACACGGCCTTTTGGCATCCGAGCTAACGTCCGTTCAAGTCAAGAAAAAGATTCATTCTGTTGAGGTCACTGGGGTTTGGATCCAGCATTATTTCTTGCAGTGATTAAATCATGCTGGTTGTCAGAGCCAGTGATTCCTTTAGATGGTGTGTAATTTACTGAAGAAAACGCACACACTGTAATTTAGTGCAACTGGCAGAGCCCCCATCCCCTCGCATCCCCCTTCTGCAGCTCCTTGTGTGCAGACACAGGTGCCACTAGGTAACTGCGGGCGCAGGGGTGGAGTGAGGGGAGGCAAGAGCCCCAGCTATTGAACATTCCCTCTAGGGGAAAGAGTTAGGGTTTCTTGATTTTCTTTCTTCTGGACAGCTGTGAGCTGGTGGGTAGAATACCTCCTGTGTCACTTGCCTGTCCTCCTCCAACCCTACCCTGTGGACGTTGGAGAGAGGGGCAAAGCTGTGTTCAACACAACATCGCGGGTGTTGAAGAGTACAAAAGCTCACGGCGTTCAGAGAAGTTTGCAAAGACGGGGATTGAACCAGCCTCATCAAAGGTGTATTTTCAAGGCTGGACGCTGTTCACATAGGCCAGAGGAATAAAGCTATAGGGATGGGGTTATTCACATTTGTTAACCGCTTGCCTCCGTTCCAGATGGGATACACGCCTTTGCACGTTGGCTGCCACTACGGAAACATAAAGATCGTTAACTTCCTTCTGCAGCACTCCGCAAAAGTCAATGCCAAAACGAAGGTGAGTTTTGTGCCTTCGCCCGCGCCGGCCGGGCAAGGCGGGGAGCGGACAGCGCACCCCAAGCGCCCTTCCCTCTCCCTCTCCCGCAGAACGGGTACACGCCGCTGCACCAGGCCGCGCAGCAGGGCCACACGCACATCATCAACGTCCTGCTCCAGAGCGGCGCGGCGCCCAACGAGCTCACGGCGGTGAGTGCGGCGCCGCGGGCGGGCGGGGGCCGCGCTGCGCCGGCCTGGGGCTCGACCGGCAAGGGAGCTGGTGCCGCAGCTGCGCCTCAGACGCGGAAATGGGGAGAGCGTGCGGAGTGGGAGGAAAAGAGCACAGGAAGCGCAGAGGTGCCCCAGGGAATGGGCTCCACGCCGCTGTCCTCCACAACTAGAACAGCAAACGTCCGACAGTTCACTTTTCACTGTTTTCACTATAATGCCAACAGTTCTTAATGTTTACCATGCACATTTTTACAGGCTTGTTTCTATGCTTATCTTTGCTAATACTAAGTTCTTGTTATTAAATATTTCAATTGTTAGAATGGAAACACTGCCCTTGCCATTGCTAAGCGACTTGGCTACATTTCAGTTGTCGACACGCTGAAGGTGGTGACAGAAGAGACAATGACTACAATTGTAAGTACAGCTTATGTCAGTAGCAAACGGACGAGTCCTGCCTAGGCCAGTGTATTCGTCTTTGTTTAGTTAGCTAAACTTCTACTGAGATTTCAGTCTAATTTCTACCCGTCTCCTCTCAATAGTGTAACGTGGACGTGCAGTTTCACATGAGCCATATTGTGCAGAGAGCACATCGAGTCAAAAGCAGGCAGGGCAAATGACTGTTCATTTTTGTCATTTTTATTTAATACATGTTTACTGCAAAAAAAATCAAATTCACTGACCATCCTGTCGCAGTTTCTGGCTTCTTCGGAAACACAGCTGAGGGCTGCCTGTGCGGCCTGCTCCTCTAGCCCCAGTGCGCCGCTGACTCCAGTATCTTGCCTCTCAGGAAGGCTTCTTGCAGCATTAGCCTAGAGGTATTAGAGGGTTAGAAACAGCCAAGTATTAGCTGCTCTGAGAAAAAGGGTCGTTCACAGAATCCAAAAGATTTCTCAAAAAGGTATTTTATTCAATAAAGTTTTGCCAGATTGCTCTGTGAAATTTATTTTGTGGAGCCTCTGCCAACCATTGTGGCGGTAAAGGCAAAATTTAGTCTTAAAAACAGAAATTCAGAGCTCCAAATTAGCTTTTTCCATTCTTTTTTTTTCTAATTAAAAAGAGAGAAGCGTGTGCATATGCGTATTTTTAGGCATATCAGAGACAGGAAACAGTTGCTATGTGTTACATATTTTGTCATCATCAATTTGTGTAGTCTGCTAGAGCAAGCGGGTGGCTGCAGTAGGAAGAGCATTTGGGATGACAGGCAGATTTTGGCTCTGCAACTTCATGTGCCTTTTCTTACTGCAGCTTTCCTGGCTGCTTCTATAATTCAGTTGCTTACGTAAAATCCTCTTTGCTCTTTCTGTATGGCACAAAAGATAAATTTCAAAACAATGTAATACAATTGAATATGTCCCACTAAATCATAGATCTTTCTTAAATCACTTGACTAGGTTCTCCCAAGAATACATTTTTCTTTAGAAGATTTCAAGATTTTTTTTTTTTTGTAACCTAAAAAAATCATCTGAAAAAAGATTTTACAAAGTAGGCTAAGCTTGAAGGGTTGTCTAGCATACAACCAGAGAGCTATAGGAACAGTAAAATCATATTTTTATGCCAAGAACTCCCAACATGACAAGCCCATGTGTAACTTGTAGAGTTAATGAGCTGTGTTTGTGCCTTGTGATGAAGAATGATCATTTGCTACGTTCTGTAGATGAAGAAGAGTTGTGTGAAAGCAGGCCAGGCTATGAATTCTGCTAGGAAAAGCATTTATAAGCTAAAAGGTCTGTGTTATCCTAAACAACTCTTCTTTTACTTAGAGAAGCCCAGGAATAACTTCTTTTAAAATTGAAGTATGCCGCTTATCAGTCACAAGTGTATAGTTTCCAAACACTGGACACCTAGGTATGAAATCTGATTTCCAAATGGAGCTTAAAAACTCAGTTCAGCTACTGAGACTGTTTTTTGAGGCATGTGGCTAAACAGCTCCCAAAGGTAAATCTAATGAAACCAGGGATGAACATAGCTAAGTTTACTGTGATTTATACTTGAACACCAATAAAAATATAAAGAAAATCCTATGATTTTGCTAGTTTAACAGCAATGTGTTAAAAAGATTTGCAAGTAATTCCCACTAAAAAAAATAAGTATCAGGCTTTTTATAAGTTCTGTGATGTTTGAGCATGCAGGAACCCTTCTGTTACAGAAGGTCATGGCAACAACCCAAGAAACGTGAACTGCCACGTGACTATTTATGAGGCCGGGCAAAAAAAAATCAAATATTTTAAAATAGATGTAAAAGCTGTTAGAGTGCACATGTGCATTTGTGGGATGTATATGTATTCTAGGAACACATTTCAGGCACTCATAACACTCATAACATTTCTTTTCAGCCTCTAAATTTTTCTGTATTGTTCTTTGCATCTGAGTCAGTATGAATATCACAGTGAAAATGAACCGCTTCTGAGTGTCTTTCAGGCAAAAATTCCTTTGGGGAGTCATGTAACCTTCATGTGGTTAAAATCGTTCTCGTTTGTAGGAGAAACACGCAACTCATGCTAAGGCAGCTCTGAAAAATACCACATAGATGAAACTTGTTCCTAATTATCAGCATTTTTTTCTAATGGCAAAGGAGAATTACTTCCCTCAGAAGGACGGACTGTATGGTTTAATACAAATGATATATTCCTGCACAAAATTTCAAAGATTATTTAGGATTCCTTTAAAAACCCTTGGCATTCAAGGATTCATCTCCTGGGTTCAGCATACTTGTTTCTTCTTTGTGATATGAAAGCCTTTCAGTCAACACTCTCTGCTGAGAATTCTGTGAAAAATTGAATACAGTTGAAAACACTAATGTAATATTGCATGTTACTGGATAATATCAGGATAGTGTCTTTAACTGTATAGGTTTATGTATGTATACAAAGGAAAGTGAATTAGAAGCTACATAAAATCTTTATTTTACTGATTTCATATAAAAATGTGTCCTATTATGCACTTAATTTTTAAATAACAATTTCAGGGAAAATGATGTTTAGATTCTGAAATGATTTCTTTTCTTTGACAGACTGTTACAGAAAAGCACAAAATGAATGTACCTGAAACCATGAATGAAGTTCTTGACATGTCTGACGATGAAGGTATTCAAAATAATCCTTCTCACTTTATATCACTTTATATTCCTTGTTAGGAGAGTTGTTTTAACAAGCAAAGCAAACAAAAAATAACCATTATTAGTTGACTATTATCTTTGCATTCCTGCTGTTGTTTGACATTGATTGCTTTGTTGACATATTGATGTGTTATTTAATTATCTTGTTTATTTAAATCATGCAGTTCGTAAAGCCAATGCCCCTGAAATACTCAGTGATGCTGAATATTTGTCAGATGTTGAAGAAGGTATTTGTGCATTTTTGTATTGCAGTGATGTTTAACTTGAACATCTTCCTTTTGTTTCATCTCTTTGGAAATTAATCCTTCAGATAATTTTTTCTTATTATCCCACTAACAATATTTTTTGCTTCACAATTAAGAATGCTTTCAAAAATTCTTTGAGCTGTTGCTGATAATCCTCTAATTTTGTCTGAATCTCTCACTCCCTGTTTTTCACTCAAATTGCTTCCACTATCCTGGAATACTCGGTCCTTTTGCTGCTGCGTCTGTGAAAGAAAGAAAACGATTTATGACTATAATTGAAAAATTAAATATTTGACAAAAGAGACCAGTATAAAAAACTTCGGAAGAAATAGCTGATGGTGAAAGCTAACAGTGGAAGGAATGTGATTGTATTGAAAAAAAAAAATGAATTCAGATGTGGATTCAGCACTGAAATGATTGATTTGGATTGAAATTAAGCCCTTGAAGAAAGTACTTTCAGGACAAAAGAAAGAAAAATGTACAGACATGACATACAGTAAAACCAGACCAGGGTGCACTTGTCCTGTGCAAAGAGGATCACGTCCTGTAGGAGAAATGTTGGTGCTTCGATTAGAGGCCGTGCCTGTAGCTGAGGCGCAAAGTGGCAGGGAACCCCCGTGTTCCCCAGGCTCTCTGAGCTGGCGGGACTCCTCGGTGCCCATTGGCTTGGCGGAGCTTCGCTGCTCCCCGGGTATTTTGGTTCTTGCTGCAGCAGCGGTTAGGTGGTTCCTTTCCCCTGGAGCAACTAGGTCCCAAAACCAAACCCAGAAGTGGGCAGGTCTGAGCTGAGGGAGAGAAGAGCACCAGTGTCCTGGAGACTTGCAGGCTGTTGTACCACTCAAAACATAAAAGTGTTTTTGTAACTAACCATAACATTGCTGCCTAAAGTTGTAGTAGTTAATAGAGCAATGGCTGTGGCTTTATCCCATTGCACGCTGCGGAGTGGTGCCGTTAAGAAACATTCACACATGAAATCATAAAATCAGAACCTATGGCTTTAGTGCACAGCATCATCTGCTAAGGCCCAATGCCATACCTAATGGAATGTGAGACACGTAAGCAAGGTTTTTGGCCAGTCACTTTTTCTCACTTTAACAAAACAAATTGAAAAATAAAAGCTGTTTAAGAATATAGGAAATACAGTGAGTGAATATATTATGCAACCATGTTATTACCGGGAGAGCTAAGAGACTGGTTTATGTATAACAAGGTGATTTTCAAAGCACTACTCTGAATAGGAGCTCCCAAATCAAATAGAAATAGCTATTAATGCATGTGGAAGCTTTCCAGCGTGCCTGGCCTGCATGGAATTAGCAGGGCCTGAGGTAACCACTTCTGACCCATCTCCCTTCTAGGTCTTCCACATGAGTAAAGGTTACAACTGCCTTCCACCACTGCCTTTCACCACAATAGGGCTTTTCTATACAGAGCATCCACTTAAGCTAGTGGAAACAAATACCTGGAAAATGGTGGAGCAATCTGGCAGGGAGCTCATTTCCAAGTGAGAACAGGGCATAAATTCACCTCCCAGATCCAAGCTCTCCTCACTCATCCAAAGTTAAGGTCAACAGCCGAGCTGTCCAGGGATGCTAACTTATTTAATAACTTCTCAACAAGCCACAAACCTTTCAAGCTAATTCTAATCATAAGAAAAACTAAAGACTTAGAAATGAGAGTCTCAGAGCTTGGAGACAAACGTCAGGGAAAGGTTTCCTTGAATTTATGTCTTGCTGTGCCTGCTAAATAAGCATTTGCATGGAAATTGTGAAATTCCTCTGCCTTGCAGAGACCGTTTGGTTTGGAGTCAAAGGGAAGGGAGATCATGTCTTCCTTTTCCCAGGCTAGTCTGGATATTCTGCCCTGAGGAGGAGGGATGAGTATTTTCTATCAAAAGTAAAAAAATAGGGGAGGACATTTAGTTTGAAAGACCTGAATGTGATTGCATAGAGGGAAAGAATGAAGGCTCATGTTCTTCATGGCAGAAAGTTTGCACTAAATGTGCCCTGGGCAGGAGGGGGTGCCAAGGGAAGAGAAAACACTTTGGGTGTTGAGACTATTTGTCCAGAAACATTGTGAGCTTTTAGCTTCTTACCAAGTTCTCCAGTAGATGACAGCAGGCTCTTTGGTGTGGTAAGGACACTGCTGATGGGGATTCCTGTCTCCGTGGGAGTGCACGGTGCTGACCAGCTTCCTGGGAGCGCAGGGGCACCTCCCGCCCGCTCCGGGGCTGGCGCCCGGCGCGCAGTGACCGAGCGCGTGTGAGAACAGTCACAAAAGTCTTCATGAACATCGTCTTCCCTCAGCGTATAATGTATAATGAAAGAAGAGGCTGATCCTTTTAGAAGTGGTTGCTTTATTACATTTTTATGCTTAGAGTTGTCTGAGGTTTTGTCTCTGTAACATTTTAGAGCAATTCAGTGGTTTGGCGTGGGCATTTTTCTGTATTTGTGTGAAACCGGAGCCTTGGGTACAGCTAGGAGCACCCTCCTCTCCCATGGGGCTGCCGACAGAGAGGTCTGGTCAGACTGAGGCGGGGAGAGGTGAAAGCTACAGTTGTCTCCAGCAAAGCCAGTGACAAGTGCCCACTTGGATCCCACACTAGGATTACACTTTACCTGGGGCTTTCCCAAGCCACACGATGCCTTCTCTTCTGGCACCAAAGAGCCTCTATTTCCCACTGGCCTCGGAAAGAGCTCCTAAAATGTGCTCTTGCTATTCCCTGTGTGAACCAGGCAGGAACTTAGTGGCACCGCAGAGCTGGAGAAATGGTCCCTTGCCTTCTGCTAAGGAGGCCTTGGTAAAACTGCCCAGCAGAACTTGATTGAAATGGAGACACCCGCGTGGGTGATACTGCCTGGAGCCATAGTGGGACTGGGAAAAGGTGCCAAAGATGAGCAGAGGTAGGGAAAGCTGAGGAGACTGCAGAGTCCAGGAGGGAGAGGGTGAGTGGCAACCAGTGAGAGCGTGTAAAATAACGGGGGTAGAGCGGGGATCGCAGCCTGCTCCTGCCTCTTCCAGAGCACCGGAGCGGGGCCGTTGGGTGAGCCCGGGAGAAGAGGGGACCATCTGCCCCCCACCCAGGTTAAGCTCTGCAGCTGCTTGCACTGCGGTGCGGGGAGCGCACCGGGTTTGCACGGTTCAAAGGGGAACTGGACGAATTTAGAGAGGAACAAAATTACGCGGTCAGCGCTATATAAATCCCCTGTGGGTTAGAAACCCCATTTTCACACCACTGCCAGGCGTGCAAGAGGCTGGCTGCTGGCGTGACCTGCGTGTCTATGCATGTGTGTATGCGTGCGTATACACATGTATGTGTGTACATGTGTGTGTGTGTACGTGTGTACGTGTGTGTGTGTGTATGTGTGTACGTGTGCGCTGTGCGTGGGGCGGCGCGGCGGGGCCCGTGGCCAGCGCCGCCCCCGCGGCATCAGGTTGCGGCGCCGCGACCCGCTCGCTCCAGCACCCCCTTCCCGTAGCCGTAGCCCCAGCGCCCGCATGGATGAGGCCGGGCGGGCGCTCGCCGGGAGGCGGTAATCCAATCAGCAGCAGCTTTAAAGGGATGTCTGCAAGGGGATTAAAGGGGGATTTTTTTTCTTTTCTCGACTTGAGATAACCATAGTCACTCTTTAGTGTTTTGGGCCGCATCCACAACGAACTTTTGATCCAAGTTGAGGGGACAGAGATGCACATGTCCTAAAATACACGCGGAGCGATCGAGATGTTAAGAAGATCTCAGTTGTTGTGTGGAAAGCGAATATGACCCGCAGGGATTAGTTTGCTTGTGCTGGTTTGGAGATTAACTCTAAATCACTGCTTAAGGACTAATAGGACTAATAGGAATTCTTGGAAACACCAGGGAAAAAATTCTTATAGACCAGACTGGTGAAAATGGCTTTCCAAAACAGTAAGACTTTTTAAAGTTTAACTTGATATATGATGTTTCTGTTTCTGTTTTTTAATGCTTTATGGTCTACTATGAACATCTTAGCTTTAAAATTGTTACTTAAAATAATCACTGTTGCTGGGTGGCCGGAGAAAGTTGGTCTGTTTATTTGCTGTTTGCGAAGCAGTAGCCGAAAGGGTATTTTTAGCATTGATTGTTAGTGCAAAACCAGCGCTCGCGGTGCTTTCCCAAGCGCGCCAAGCTCCGGTGAGCCGAGGTTGGAGAAATAGAGCCGAGTTCCTGGAGTCACTTACCTTTGTGGATAAGCTCCAGAACTGCTCTCCTGAGCAGCTTTTACATGGCCGCAGCAAATGTGCTCCCGGGCGAGCGCGGGGCTCGCAGCGGCTCCCGCCGCTCTGCCCTGCGGAGGGGCCGGGGGGTGGAGGTGGTGCAGCCGCATCAGGCACATTTTCGCCTTGCTCTGTCAGTGCAGGAATGCAGGTTTTGGGTATGATGTAATGCTATGCAAATGCTGGGAGCCAGGGCCAACTGCTCCTTAACCCTTGCAGCAACTGCCTGCCTCTCTGCACGCTGAACTTTCCTGAATTTCTTTTTCTAAAAAAGCCTAATCTTCTTCTCAGCTGCTGTCCACGTTTCGAATGTATCCGGGGCTTTGTGCTGGGGTAGTGGGGTGGCGCGGGGCGGGCCGAGGTCGCGGGGCGCGGGAGCCCCTCGGCGGGCAGCGCTTTGTGCGGCTCCCGCGGCCGGCCGCATCGGCCGCGCTCCCCCAGCGCGCTGCCCTGCCGCCCGCCGCGGAGAGGAGGCTCCCGCGGGTTGGCCTTATCTGAGCGCGCGGATCGGGCGGGGGCGGGCTGCGTGCGGCTCCGCTCGGAAGTCCAGGCTCCCACGCGCACGGAGACGGGCTTGGGCTGGGCCCCTCCGCGCTCGGCGGCCGCCCGCGCTCGCCACGCTGCTCAGCGCGAGGGGCAAGCAGGCCGCGCGCCAAGGCTGGTGTTTCTAGCGTACGGAATGATCCAACTTTAACTTGTCAAGTTGGGCTTTGGGGGAGGAAAGCAAAGGTGCGTGCAGTGGTGCCACGTGTGGAAGAGCCCTTTAGCTTGCTTAAATAAGTGGGCACAAGTCATCTCTTGTAGAACTTGGTTTGTTGGATTTCTGTCGAGGGAGGCTGTGCCCCTTCTGTTTGCGCCCATAAAATCATTTTCTCAGACGGGCTGGGAGGGCGGAGGGCTGACGTTCCGCTTGGAAAGAGCCCGAGGGAGAGCGGGGGTGCCGGCATCGATTACTCCCTGGCGAGCCGGGGAAGGGCGTTAGGAATCACTGCGAGCACAAGCTTTACCGTGCGTGGAGCTCCTCATTTCAGCCTGACTTTTGTGCCGCAGGTGAGGATGCGATGACAGGTGACACAGACAAGTACCTTGGACCGCAGGACCTGAAGGAGTTGGGCGATGACTCCTTGCCGGCCGAAGGATACATGGGCTTCAGCCTCGGAGCCCGCTCTGCCAGGTATCGTATTTGCTGCCTCGCGCGGCCCTGTGCCACCACCGTTGCAAACGTCTACAAACCAAGTGCATTATTTCCCCCGAAGCTGGAGTCTATTTTGAAATGAAGTAGAGGGGGTGGACTTCCGTGTCAGAGTAATACTGCGTGTTTGAAGCATATGCTCATTGCTATTTTGTTTCATATTCTTTATTCATGTTGGCTTCTTATGGCAATGATTCAGAAAATTAGCTACTCATTTTTTTCTGGTGTCTGCTCATGCTCTGGTTGCAGTTTGCAACCTCTCTAAAAACTAACACAGAACCTCTAGAAAAGCAAGCTGCTTCTCACTACTGCCTGTCAAGCTGATGCTCATGTTTGAGTATTCCTTACCAGCCTAAGGTAGCAAAAGAATGTAAACACCAGAAAAACTGAATGGCAATCCTTTGGCTATTCTAGTGCTTTGATTTCTTTAGAGGTTGCCAGTGAATAACCAAACAGAGAACCAGTATTAAAGAGCAAAACACAAAAATAAGAAAGCAGTAAAAAAAGGTGTACCTTAAACTGGCTGTAGGGTTTCATTTGATATGGAACAGATTGCGTGCTACAATAAAAACAGGCCAAAGTTTCTATGAACCCGATATAACACTGTAGAGCTAGTGTAATGTCTGACTGCTGTTGATTTCAACTTGTGTTTCTAGATCAGCGTTTTAGATTTCTGTTTTTTTTTTTTTTTAATATTGCTAAAGCCTGCTCTGTGCATTGCTCAAAACAAGCTAAGCTGTGTGAGCGGAGATTACTTCCACAGTTGTGGATCTGCAGTGTGTTTACTGACAGTCGAATTGCGCTGAAGCTAATAATTAAACCTCGTAAGCCAGAGCCCTGAGGACTTTTTCCTATACGGTAGTTTAAAGATCTGTTTTAAAAAGTGATTTCATTGTCTAACTGTGAATGGCAACTCCCATAAGGTAAAGCTTAGATGTCTGCCCTTCAGTCTTGTTTGTTATGGCTCCTTTAGAAACGCAGGCATGCAGTGTAAATTTGCTTTTTAGCGTTGCCCAGCCATGTTTTGCTTCACTTACAATTCCTAGGTAAGTTAATAAGTGTTTACATGATAATACATGTACGAGGAATGCCAAAGCGCTCTTAAAATAGACCATTAGCTGTGAACTCAGCAAAAGGTGTTTGAAGGGAGAGTCTTGCACCTTGGCCAGGCTGGAGGGCCAGGCTAGCAGTGGCTTTTTGCACAGAAGCCGGCGGCGGAGGCCACGCTCCACGCACCTGGTGCCCCGTGCAGCGCTGCGCGCCGGGGGGCAGGACGACGTTCCCGAGCCGCGTCCCGCTCCTTCCGGCTCTACCTGCGCGCGTCAGGAGAGCACGGCTGCACAGTGCAGCCCTGATAGGGAGGTCGAGGGTTCGTCTTCATGCTCTCTTTGCTTTGAGAGGAACCTACTGTTCCCATGCTTTGGACTTTAGCAGTGCCATTACTATTTGTTGCTGCCTAGCTCATTTTTACATTGCATATATGTTATGCTCAGAGGAGACAAATACAGTGTTTTTCATAGAAAGTATTGCATTTAGCAAAAAGTATTCAGTGAATGTTTCTTACTACTGATTCTGAGTGTAACATTAAGAAATAAGCACATTAAATATGTAAATCATCCAGCCATAACATCTTGCTTTTCCCGTCTGATTCTTTGCTTTCTATTTCTCCTGTTTCTTTTCCACTGTAAATTGCTTTAGTCCAAAAGTCAGGTAAGAAGGCATGGCATCGTGTTACATCTTTCTGCTGCTGCCATCGCTCATCTTCATTTTATTCAGCATTGGAAAATGACATGCTTTTTAATTTGATTTATTTATTTATTTATGGTTGGGGTTTGCTCAGCATTAGAGAATATTCCTCTGTGGTTGTAACAAATATAACTGGATTTTTTTATACCCTTTATCGTGTAGGAGTCTGATTAACATTTGTCTACAGTGTGCAATAAAGATCCCAATTCCGCTTCTAGCACACGGAGGAACGTGTGCTAAGGGACTAGAAAAGATGTATTGACAACTACAAAGTGCATGAAGCAAGTTGTAGAGTTTTGAGACTGAAAAATGTTAGTACTTTAAAAGTGTAATAGTTTGTTGGATGTTGCTTTTTATTAATGCACCTTTTTACAACTTTATTTTTTGTCACGTAGCAAGCATGTCTAGGCCTGCAGCATGTTTTTAGCACATACCATAATGTATCTTCCAGGGTTAAGTGTAACACACACTCCTACTTTGATTAAATTGCAACACATTTGGCACGATCATATTTAATTTCTAAAGAGTCTAACATCCACAAAATAATTCCCCAAAGCACTGGAGTCTGTATTTAATCATTAAGAGGGAAATTTCTTTTCTTTCCTCTTTTACTTCAGAGTTGCTATCCTCCTGTTCTGCCTAGGAGTAAGTGAATAACTAGGGTGTTTATAGCAAAGTTGAAAGTGGTTCAGCCACAAGGAGAACGACAACAGAAAACTTGCTCTTTCTGAAACCTGACTCAGCGATCTGAGCCATATGGGCAGACTGTAACCTACCCACAGCTCCACCAGGACCTGCCCTCATGGCTCTTCTTGCAGGATCGAGGCGTGTAGACATTTATCAGAGTTCACCTAAATATTTGAATGCACTCTTCTGGTGTTATTCCAAAACCACAGCATTACTGCTGAAGCAGTAAGCATTCACTGATTGTTGTTTATGCATAAGACAGGGAGGGGGATAAAGCGAAGTATTTATTATTCCATTTTTGCCCTTCCCTTATATTTATCTCATAGGTGATGTATGTTTTGCCATCTTATGCTATGCCCTGGAAGTTGCATGTATTAATTTTTTTATTTTTATTTTTTGTTCATCTCATTGTCATCTGCACTTTCTGTGATAAATGGTAAATACAACAGCCTGCGCTCCTTCAGTTCGGATAGGTCCTACACGCTGAACAGAAGTTCTTATGCCCGAGACAGCATGATGATCGAGGAGCTGCTGGTGCCGGCCAAGGAGCAGGTACGTGCCGCCTCTGCCACAGCGCCCGGCAGCTTCGGGCTGCCCTTCAGCAGGGGACAATGTTGGGCAACCCTCAGCCGTGCTTGCAGGGACTGTTGCTGCTCTGTTAACTGATGAACGGGGAGAGGAAAAGAGCTGGAAGTAAGAAATGATGGATTCACAATGTTGTGACCTTGATCCTGCAACAAGCAGGGTGGTCTGGTCCCAATCCAAAGAATCTTTAAGCACCTGATTGCATTTCTGAATGCAGAACTCTGCTTTGAAGTCAGTGGGAGTATCTGTGAGCTTCATGTTAAATATATCCTTAGAGTTCCTTGCTGAGCTGGGACCAAAATGTTTTACACTAAGCAACCTTTGTGTGTAGCGTGTGGACGATGACTGCGTTTGCCCATTCTGTCTACGTGTAGAACTTCAACTCTCTCTCTATTTTTTCACCCTGGGGAAGAATTTGGCCTTGTAAAGATTGTGCTATTGTGCACTAACCAGTTGTGTATCTTCCAAATGTTTGTGCAATGACTAATACAAGAAAAGCAGAATCTTTTGCCCTGATTATAGCGTGGGAAAGTCATTCTAAAAATTAATGCTGGTGGTGCTAGGGTGCTGTATGTTTTTTTGTTTTTTGTTTTTTTGAGAGTTCTCTCTCAGTGTTTGGTTGGTAGACTTGTTTCAGACTTTCAAATCTAGTTCGATTTCTAAAAGAAGAGTTTCTTAGTACACATAAGCCAGAGATCTGCTAGGAAACTGAATAAAACAATCCACATAAAAGTCTTCACATGTAAATTAAAGGACAGCAGAGTGATGCTGTCATGTTCATGTCCTGAAAGCCCATAAGATGGGCTATGGTGAAGCAGAATTTTTTTGCTGTTCTTTATGCAGAGGTACGTTTCAGCAGTGGCAAGGATGCCTGAACAGGGAATTACTGAACTCAGAGGTTCAGTTTTTACTGGGGAAAAAGTTCACAGAGCATTTTTGCAGAGCTTTTAGTTCACTCTAGCATTTTAAACCTTAATTATACCACTCTGTAAGTTCAAGTGTAGTAATTTGTTGTTTCTTTCCTTTTTAAGTCATAAAATAAAAGCTGCAACTATTGGCACTAGGAACAAAAGATGATATTTTAGGGCTGAGAACTTCCAGTCACTCTCATACTTCCTACCCTTAAACCTTCAGAGAGTCTTCTTGAATTGATAGAAATTTCAGATGTGAGGAAGGCTCTCCAGCCTGAGAACACATTATATTTATATGGTGATTCTGGCCATTTTTGTGATTACCATTAAAATAGATGGAATTGATTTAACAGCTAGGGAGTGTTTGAAGCAAGCACAGAGCTTGTTTTAAGTCTTGTTAAATAACTGCTGAAGGACGTTGGTCAAATTGTACATCATTAACCTGCTTTGTATTACAAAATCTCACTAGAAAATAGAGGGCAGTTTGGGGGTATCATCCAACTCCAAAATGAGCTGTCTGCATTTTCAGTTTCTTAGACCAATACACATCTGATAACAGTAGCAAAGTCTGAGATTAAGGGGAATTAATTGAGTATGCTTATATGTTTATGTATGCTTATTAGTTAAGTATGCTTATAAAAGTATTTAAAAGAGAAGGGGCAGCTGGCAACCTCTTGGAAGATCTCTTGACCATCTCTTCCCATGTTCTCTGGGGAACAACTTGGAAATCTAAGCAGGTCCCAACGAGGAAGGTTTGGAAGGGACGACTGAGTGCTCAGGCCATGCTGTGCCTTGGAGCAGAGGGAAAATTTCCATGGCCCTGTGTGTTACCATGGAGGCAGCAGTTCCGTCCAGATCTGAGCGACTTCCTCTGTGGAATAATTTGCATCAGCCTCCGAGTTTACATCAGCCACAGGCAGGATGAATCAGGCTGTCCGTTACCTAGCAGCTTGGTGAATCGCTTCTGTCCGGATGAATTCTTCTGGGAGGAAGCATAAATTCTTCAGTTTACTGAACTCTGATATTATACAGCCTGGCTGCTTAGTTATGCAACCAGCAGTCTCCTCGCCAGCAGAAATGTCAGAATTTCTATTCATGTGTTTGCACCAAACCACACCCACCCCGGAGCACTTTCAGTAACAGAACTGTGTCCATTTAATCACCCTCAGGCCAGGTAGGGAATGCTGTGGCCTGAGCAAGCACAGGCCAAGTCTTCTGGACTCTCACACTGCAACTTGCCCAGGAAGATTTCTTTGCCTGCCTGGAAAATCCAGCACTTCAGCAGATCAACAAAATGAGGTCAACAGATGTCTGCTGCTTGTGAGATCTTGGGTCTAGCTATTAACTTTTACTAGTCTGCTCCTCTCCCAAGATTATTGGATACAGGCTTTGTGCTTTTGCTGGCTGAAAGCGTCTCTGAGAGCTCTGCTGGAACGCGCTTTGACAGAAAGGAGCACGTCAAACGTGTGCTCGCCGCGGCCGCCCAGGTGGGCCGGGCAGCCCAGGTGCACGTGCACGCGGCTGGTAGTGTCACTGTCTCGTGGAGGTGGGTTTAGAGAGACGCTGTTTGGCAGGAAATTGTGTGGCGGGGGCTGAGCTTTCTGTCACACACTGTTGAGCTTTACTGTTGAGCTTTAGTGTTGAGCAAACGTGATGCCACATTTTGCTGTCAATGTAGATGCCCTGGTGCATGCCCAGACCTCAGCGCAGTGATGCTGTTGTGGCTCAGCAGACATTTCAATGACAAACACTGAGTCGCATTGTCTCCCCTTTTGTGATTTTCTTGAAAAAAATCTTTGTAGAGATCGTCATCACTGGGAAACGGTACAGACTCAGCTATTTTTTATTTATCTACATTTTTTGCAACTTCAGAGACCAGCTCTCTGGATCTTGCAGGGGTTGGTATTTATAGCTATGTGCTCAGTGGGAGCTCTTATAAAGTTCAATCACATGGAATAAGTGAAATCCAGAGTTAGCTTTTCTGCATAAACTGTGGGCTCCTCCTGAAATCTGGAAGAATCCCTAGTGTTCTATTGGAAAGAGTTAGAAAATGGTCTTCATTAAACTAAATTATGATACATTTTCCAAAACAGTGCTAATTAAACCCACTGCTGTTGCTTAATTACCATTGTTTTTAATGGCATTCGTTTTATCTTTTATGTCGGATGCCCTGATGCATCTTCTGGTGTTTAACACAGCATCCTTTAGCAGCAGTGCTCTGCCTTGGTTGTGGGTCTTACGGGTTATGGGAACAGTAACGTGCCAGTGGGACGACCCTAATAAAACACTTAGTGTAGTGAAAGGAGGCGACTAAGGCCACGTGCCACAGAGTTCTGTACAGATCCCAAAGCAAAGTTGTACCCTGTAGATATTTGTATTGATCAGTGGTAAGTGATAATATTGAGGGGTTTTGGCAAAGCAAAACCGGGATGTGCGTTTGAAATGCAAGAAATGCCCATAAAACAAAGATTTCGAACCCAGTAAGCAATAGGAAGGGTGCAAGTTCTGGGCAGCAGTGGAGCACGATCTGGTTTAGCTTTGGGCCTTCCTTGACAGAAGGGCTTTGGTGTGTTTATGACTGCTTTTGTCAGATTAATAGCTGGTGCTCATATTTCTATTTAAAATAATTAATTCACAGTACCTTCAGATGCCTGTATATAAAACAATAGGTGGGAGTCACAAAATTTCCGTGTGCAGAAATGTGTGTTTGGCTCAGATTTGACTGCAACTCCTAGAATATAATTAGAAAATTGTTCGTAAGGTCTTTTCAATGTATGAAGAAAAAAAATCCAGATAACTCTGCTTGCCCTCTCCAGTTATACTTGCCTTCTGAGAGAAGGCAATAACTTCCTTATGGGAGACACTGTCACCTTTAACCCATCACAGGTGAAGATGGCCAGTGGTTTGCATGGCAGCACCCTCAGTTAGTTTTACTGGTGTAACTTCTGGTTTAGAAACTTTCATATCACCCTGCAAATAAAGGCAACCAATTTTTGAGGATTTATCTGTTTGATTTCCTAGGAAGAAAGGAACAGAGAAAGAAAGAAGAAAAGAGCATGTGGCTAACATGACTTCTCTGTCACAGATCAAGAGAATTTATAGCATCAAAACCCGAGCTGGGCACAGGGTGCCTGTGAGCGCAACGTCACGACAAGCAGCAAATCACTTGTCACTGAGTGTCGAGCAGTGCAGCTGATTATAGCACCAGCACGGCAGTGCTTCACAGGGCAAAAGCTATTTTTGTGTCGATGAGTAGGGACGGTAGCACCCCAGACGAGGAGCGCTCGTGTTGGGTGCACATGCAGTGCAGACTGATGACACCCTCCTGCCACCACGAGCCTGCTCGTGCAGTCACAGCTTCGGCTGTGAAACTGCTAATGAGGTTATTCCCAAGTCGTGCTCGAGGAAGGAGCTGTCAATGGCATGATCTGTGCAGGGCTGCGCGGTGCCTGCCTCAGTGGGGAGGACTGCGGTACAAACGGAAATCGCTTTAGCATTTTTCAACCCTGCATATGTAAATGAAGGTTGGAGAGACAGTTGTAGATGAAGAAAACAGCGAAAGGGAGCTTTGGACTTTGTGTGTGGAATCCAAATTTCTGTTATGGGATTTCCAGTAATTTAACATCTGGGATATCAGTAATGTGAAAGAGAAGAGGGTCAGATGTAAATTTAATAGAATTTTGTTAACAAGCATGCATTTAAGACCAATGTTTTTCATGCTGATTTTTAAATTTTATCTTTTTATTTTTAAAGCACTTGACGTTTCCAAGGGAATTCGATTCTGATTCTCTCAGACACTATAGCTGGGCTGCTGACACCTTGGACAATGTTAACCTGGTCTCAAGTCCCATCCATTCTGGGTAGGTCGTTTAACAGATTTCCTTTTCTTTAAATGTGCAAGTGTTTTGTTAGCAGGAGAATGCAGCCTGCTGAAATGGCTGGTAACATGCCCATTCCTGCTCCACTTGAAGCCAGTGGCAAAATTCAGGCTGACTTCAATGAGGGTGCTTAATAACAGCAGTCAGGCTAAATTCTTGCATATCAAACCAAAACTTGCTTCTGTACTTAAGTTTCTGAATGCCAAAAAACTGTAGTCCAACAGGTTTTCTGCTAATAGTTCTGTTTTTCTGTTGCTTGCCCTTTGCTTTTATGCGTTGTAAGGTGATTTTAATTGAACCTCCTTAAATAGTTTGGAATATAAAATCAAAGATACAGTGTTACGCTTTCTGTTCTTTCGCCTAGGAGAATGGGGGACTTTAACTGTCTGTTTTACCTCCCAAACTCCTGCCTGACCTCAGAATCTGTGTTTTGACCTTCATTGTGCCACTCACTCATTTGCAAGGCATCGCTGTAGTTGCAGCGCTTCTTGGCAGTGCCGCTTGGAGTTAATTTAAATGCAGTCGGAACAGTGTTGGAATGCATTTTGTAAAGATTTACAAACAAATGTGTAACTGAAAAGAATTGTTGCATATGAGATTGTCTAGTATAAATGTTTATTTTATAACTTTCAACAAGGGCAGGGCATAACATTTCATATCCCTTTTATTTTACATCCCCATTTTGTGGCTAGTCACGTTCTCAGAACGTGAAGGAGACTAGCAAAAACCAAAGCATAATACCAGGCCCCACCAGTCTAAAACTACAGGCCCACAATGAACTTCACACCTGCTTCAGCTGACTAGAGCTCTAAAGCAGTGGATTTTTGGTCCTGATCCAATAAAATGCTGCATACAGACAATGTTAAAGCTGAAAGGTCAAGAGGTTCAGAGTGAAGAGCTGATGTCTGCTCTTTATTAGAGAAAGGTGGGTAGGCCAAGGATCTTAGAGAGCAAGTAGTTGCTGCTTGTGCATGGGCAGGGCAATATGCACTCAAGCCATTCCTGGACTATGTTTAATTTCTTCTTCAGTAAAGGATATTTTATAGTCCCTCAGCTTCAGCCGGTCACTCTCCCTTGTTACAGTGTTGTTTCCCCTGATACTGAACTTTGCCTTTCTTAGCTGCAAATTAAGCCTATTTCTTACCCTACCCTGCATAGTCATGGAGAACACCTTACTATTTTAACAGGAACTTTTTGTATGTTGGAAGGTATTTTTTTCCTCTTTTAGAGATTCTAATAATCCCAGATGCCCCACACTTACCTCCTAGGTCATGTTTTCCCCAAATCTCACCTTATTCTTGCTGATGTCTCTTGGCTCTCCCCTGTTCAACAATACCTTATTTCTAAGCCAATTTAGGCACCAAACCACCAAAGAGATGTCCCCAGTGCTGGACAGGACAGAATCATCATCTGTGCTGACCCACATGACTTAATCTTAAGGAATCCCCCAAATGAGAATGAGCATTTGGGGAACGGCAGGTTCCCTTTGACCGCAACGCCCCGCCAGCAGGTAGAGCTTTGCTGCTCTGCACGCTTCTCTCCACGTTGCCTTTTCTGACTTCTTGTTTTTCTGAGCCCAAGAAAATAAATTAATATGTAACATTAATGTGTAAAACGCTCCCTCCCACAATGAGAAACTCAGATTCCTGCCTGAGTCTTGTGAGGTGGCCTCCTTCAGGTTAATCATGGTTAACTCCAATGTCCTACACACATGCAAGAATTCATTTTTTTAAAGCAGTGTAAGGAATGACATAAGGACTATCAAATCCTTTCAAATGTCCTGCCATGCATCTCTTTTTATCTTACATTTTGGCAAATAAACTGCTATATAAAAGCACAAGAACTGATTTTCTGTGACGCAGGGGAGCATGTTTCTGGAATTAAACCAACTCAAGCCCTGTTAGCATGATTTCTCTACTGGCCTAGGTAAATTACAGATGTTTTCTCAATTTCTGCAGTGTACTATGGACTTGTATTGATTAATGAAATGAACACTTTCTTTATGATTTTTTCTGTGTGTAGCATATTTTATATGACAAAGCTTATGATATGTGAAGCAAAAGACAAATCATTTGTGAAGTTGATCTTCAAATGTGTTGCTTTTGTTATTTTTCTGATTGTTACTTTTCCTTTGCGCTTATTATTGGTATTTTCTGTTGCCTGCTTCTAATTATCTTATATTAATTTTTCCCATTTGCTTTCTAAATTATTTTGCAGCTATTCCTCTCCACTTCCCCAGTATGATTCAAGGTGATAACTCTGTGCTTTCTGTGAATCCTCATTTTGCTTTTTTTCTTTTTTCTTTTTTTTAACTCTTATCCCACACTCAGAGTGTGTGTAGATGTTTGTAGTGCATCCGCCCACATCCTCATCCTTCTCATGTATTCCAGTAGAAATGCTCACTAGCATTTAGCATTGTGTTTTAGAAATCATACTGTAGTATCCATTATTAGCCAAGTATTAATTTAGGTAAGCACCAGCTACTAATCCATTTTATTGAAAGTGCATGAAATACTGTTTGAAATTATTGTTATTGTTTTAAATGGTAGGTTACTAATTTGAGTACTAAACGGATAAATAATTAATACCATTGACAACGACTACCTTTATCTGGTAGCACTACACACAAAGGTTGATCGGCCAAGGGCTTTGTCCTCGTTGAAGGCTGCGGTGTGGAGCAGGCGTGCAAAGGGCTCATGTCTGTGGTGGGGAGATGGTTCCCTGCCAGGCTGATCTGCCCTTGCTCGGGGCAGCGAGAGCAGCAGCGCGGGCTCCGCTGCCGGGGGGGCCCGACCCGGCTGTCTCTGTGTGACCTTGCAGTCTGCGGGACAGACACACCTGGGAGCTCCCGGCTGGCTTTGTAGGTACTGGCCTCTAGCTGCCATTGATTTTTGTATTAATACAAGTCAGGCAATTCAGGTGTCTTTTGAAAATCCACTCTTTCATCTTTGGGTCAATAAAGTTTGGATTCTTCTGACCACGTGGAGTTGCCCTGGATTCCTCTGCTGATGCAGCACTTCTTGTTGGGTGAAAGCTTTGGCTTTTCCATTTTTGCAAGAAATTAAAAACTTGTTTTGTTAGTTATGAGCTGGCTTAGCATGTGAGTAATCACACAGATGATAGTTACCTCCCCAGACAAGGGTCACTGATACCTAGGCATCGAGGGCATGTTCCAGCTGGCCACCTCCCTCTCTGACATACTTTTGCATGCTGTGCTGTTTGAATTGTTCCCGTCTTCTCTGCAAAACAAAATTGTGGGCATTTTCAATAGACCATCAAGAAACAGCTATGACAGATTTCTTTCAGTATTTTCCCCTTCTGTGACCTAGACCTGTAAGCCCCTGCTTATCATTTTACTTTGGATTATAGTGAATTTTTTGCCCCGCACAGCAACGGGCTGGGAGCTGACTCCTTGCCAGCTCTCGGGAGCACACGCCTGGTTGGCTTCTCCTTCCATGTGCCCGGTGGCATCTGCCTCTTCCCATCAGGGTTCACCATCTACCACACAGAGCGGTTGCAGGGAGGTAAAACACCATGAACTTGCTGACAGTAACATAAACATGCTGGGTAGTGCTCAGCGAGGAAAGGGGAGAAAGAAGGAAAGGTCCAAGTCCTCCAGAGCTGGCTCCTCTGATCATTATGACCGTTTGTTCACAAACAGAGAACTGTTAGTCAACAAAGTTTACTGACACATAAGATTTTGCAAGCAATCAATATTGTCATAACTTATATACTCTATAATTTAAAGACTGATAGTATTTTTTCCAGTATTTTTTCACACGTGGATCTAATATTTGTAGAAAATATTTGGTTAAACATTCAGCAAAGATCTCCTTCCACTGAAAAATAATTGCTCATGTGAGGAACTGGGATACCCTAGTGGCAGCAGTCGGTTTTGTTCAACGGTGTGTTTCATCCATGCTTCAGCATTGTGAGTACCTGAGCCACGGGAAAGGAGCAGTTGGAGTTAGGACAACTCCTGGGACTGCTTCACGTCCCCGTTGTCCAGGGATATACAAAATTTTGCCAACTATCTACAACATTTTGATTGCACTCTTTCCCCAGCTGGTCAGGTATCCAAATACAACGGGGTTTGCAGGATTGGTTGATCTGTCAGCTGTTACTTTCAATATCCTGCTGCTACCCAAACTGAATACAACTGTCTTCAGTGAATTCCTATTCATCCTCCAGAGCACTCAGGAAGTTTTTTACAAGGATCTTTAACATCTCTCCAGATTGTTGTTTCTCACCTTTATTTCAATTTATAGTAAGAAGCCAGGAAAATGGATGGCTTCACCTGTTAATTACCAAAGTTTTAGTCCCTCAGATCAGAAGGTTTTGGCAACAGTCTTGGAAATGGTCATGCAGCAGAGCTGCCAGCTCTGTCAGTGTCTGCACATCACTCAGAAGGAGCAGACAAAAATGTGTTAGCGCTGAGACTGAATTTGTAACTTGTGTCCCAGCTGATGCAGACCTCTTGCTGCATCTACTAGCTGAAACCCGGTGGTACCCATGAAATTATATTGCATTGTGTTTAGGGTTTTGGTAGGTACAGCTTTTGATATAAGCAGGTTTATATAGAGAACTGGAAGTATCCACAGGGCACTTGTGTAGAAGGGGAAGAAGGGAAGGAATTTTTGAAGCCCCAAAAGAGATTCCCCTCTTTGCACTTATCTGTAGAGGAATCTAGATGTTTGAACTCCTAAAACTGAAAGAATTTTTGTAGCAGAGTTTTGAAGGAGGTTGATTGCTGTTGCCTGCCTTAAGAGTCTGTTCCCCATTACTGTCACTGTGGGGTTTTTTTGTTTGTTTTTTGGAGGGGTGGGATGAGAGATGTCATCTTTTTTGATGAGAAATGCCATCTTCACCGGAGGCCAGTGGTTTCCATCAGGGTCGTGGGGTTCTTGCTCCTTCCTCAGCAGTCCCGACCGTCGCCCGCAGCGTCGGTCCTGGTCCCCCAAGCGGGTGTGAGCAGAGGGGAGTGTAAAGGGGGGGAGTTTTCTCCTCTGTGTGCAGAGGGTAAAATAAAAGAGCAGTTTTGAGTCTCCATTTTTTACTTTCTGGTTCCTTTCTGCATGAGAGGCTCTTTGCTCTTACTCATAGACGGCAGTAGAACTAACAGTTACAGAGGGCCAATTAAAACACTAAAACGCTACTTACGTCTACTCTTTTAATCCAAATTGCTCGGTAGCAGCTGCACCTTTCGCCGTGATGTTGCTAGAGCTTTAGAAATCCCTGCTTTTGTTAACCAAGTGTAAGTATGAACTTTAAAAGAATCTTTTAAATCTTTCTAGTTTAGTTGGGCTCGGGAGGACTTTTCTAGTGGTATTTTAAAGATTGTGACTTTGTCGATTAACCTGAGCTTTTCCTTGCTCCATTTGTGATGTTTTCACTGATGCGTTCCCTTCTTCCCACAGTTTCCTGGTTAGCTTTATGGTGGATGCACGCGGGGGCTCGATGCGGGGCAGCCGCCACCACGGCATGAGGATCATCATCCCGCCGCGCAAGTGCACGGCGCCCACGCGCATCACGTGCCGCTTGGTCAAGAGGCACAAGCTGGCCAGCCCCCCGCCGATGGTCGAAGGAGAAGGCCTGGCAAGCAGACTGGTGGAGATGGGGCCGGCAGGGGCACAGTTCTTGGGGTGAGTTGGCTGTGGATTTCCCTGCTGGCACTCATGTTGCATCTTTCATTTCCTTTATCCTGCGGATCTGAGTAGTTAAGCATTCAGTTTACCTCATCCGAGTGTGTAAGATAAGCTACGAATCTTGAAATACCAAAAAACGCCAACCTGCTGTTCCTACCTCGAAGTACCCTGGTATGTTGAGGGCAGCTTTGCCTTTTGACGGCCGCAGGGTGGAGGAGCCCGAAGCGAGGAAGGCCGTGGGGGAGCCGGGGCTGCCCTCGGCCGCTCGCGCCACTCGCTGTGGCCCCGTCAGGCCTAGAGGAGCTGGGACAGAGCCCCAGCACCGCGGCGGCCGCGCAGCTCCGGCCGGGCCCGCCGTGCCCCGCAGCGACAGGCGCGAGGCCTCGCCGAGCCGCAGCAATCCACTATGATGGGCGCTCTTTTTTCCCCCCCACCTCCCTTCCCTAATCATAAATTTTGTTCGTTAGCGCGAGTGGCGCCCTGGTGTGAACCGCCGGTCCTGTCGGGAGTGACAGCTTGTTCCTAATTTCCCCTTCTCGTTTCTCTTCCTGCTGCATGGATGTTATTCAGTAAACTGCATCTTCCTAAAAGTCCTCCCCCTCTAAATGAGGGTGAGAGCATGGTTAGCCGAATCCTGCAGCTTGGTCCACAAGGAACAAAATTTATTGGGTAGGATATGTACAGAAAAGATACAGAATGTCTACAGTTTTCTTTTGGTTTCAGTTTTTTGTTATTCCCATTTTTTTTCGGTTTTCTGAAGCTTTCAGTTGATTTATGTCACTGAAAGAAAATCATAGTGGCTTGATTTAATATAGCTCTGCTACGACCCTGTGCTTATAGGCATGTAAAGTTCACTGCCAGCATTCTGCTCTCATAACTTCTGTGCTTTTGTAATTTTTTAAATTTGAAGTGTTTCAACTGCATCAAATACATTTTAATACACAGTGACAGTCCTTTACGTTCAGCCTTGTGGTAGAGAAGGTATTTACAGGCCTTGAAGTGAGGCTGTGGTGGGAAACGCCTGGTAAAATTATTTATGAAATATCATTTAGAAAAAATGTCATTGAGTAAATGACTTCATTTAACAATGTTGGAGAAATACGAATCTTCTCAAACTGCAGGAGGCATCTTATTAAATTAAAAACAAATTAAAGAACCCCAAGTATGCTATGGAGAGGAGCTGCAGTGTGTATGCTAAAAATGTAAGAATGTTTCTGTATATTTTGACTGTTGTTTTCAAACCACATCATGAAATTTTAGTGTGTTAGGTTTTCAAGATATTGGTGAGTGTTTGGTGTTTGATACCTGTTTAATACCTTCTCGCTGAGTATTCTTGTTAATCTTCATGCACAGAATTGTGTGGTTTCTAAATATTTACAGAGACAGTATCTGACATATTAGCCTGCAAAGATTGTATTATAATGTTTTCCATTTGCATTCCTTTCTGTCTAGAGGGTAAATATCTTAAGAAACCATGCATTTGAATTTTGGGTGCCTACTTGCTGCGCACAATGGGAGACAGCAGCTACTCTGCTTGCTAAAGGTCTCGAGATCAGAGGAACAGCTAAAAGCATCGGAAATATGCATTCATTAAACTGCCTTTTGCTCTTTTTGGGGGGCGGGAAAAATCTACCTCTTCTTCTGGACTTCCAAGTATTTTTGCTCCTGAGGGCTGCCTTCATTTGCTCAGTCAGGTAACTGACTGGGTAAGGGGCAGCCCGGCACCTTGCTGGGGCATAGTGCTACACGGTACCAGCTCCAGACTGTCCCCATGGGCAATGTGTGCCTTCACTGGGTTATTACAGAGAGGTGAAATCCTTTACAACCTCTGTAGGAAAATAGTGATACTGTCTATTTAAATGTCTTAAAGCTGCATAATCCATAATTGTTCACTTATTGTGTGATTTCAGTCAGTTTGTCTTAACGTATTTTAATCTGCATATCCTGCCTGTGAAGCGTTTGGCAAAAGTGTCTGTTTTGTTGAGGAATGGCACATGAAGTGAATGGTGGTTTCTGTTGATCGTTCACGATAACTGTTTAATACTGCACTTGAAGTCCTCTGTGTAAGGTACCTTGTCTGGTGACGTAGGTGTATTATTTAACCACCTTCCCGTTTCCCTTCCTTTCCCCCAAAATGTTTGACAGTTACTAATATCAGTGTGGTCATGCTGTTGCTTAACGCAGAGAAATCCATTCTGAAAGGAGCTAAACTTTGCCCAGTGACGCTTCCCGTACGGATGCTGCAGCTGGGACTTTGGCCATGAGAAGCAGAAGGAGAAAGAGATGAGAAGCGGCCTGTCTGGTTGCGCAGAAGCTGCACGAACGCAGAGCCTGAGGGAGCTTTTAGAAGGCCGGGATTTAGCCTGAAGTCTAAAGCCTACACGCACACACAGTCCCCGTTGCAGTCAGTAGCTGTTGCATGCATTGGGATAGCCGGACTGTTTCTGAACTAACTTTTCCCCTTTAAATCCCTTGAGCCAAACCCTGTTTTTGATTTTGCTAATGGCAATTAAAAGTCAGCAGTGCTGTGTGTGCTGGAGGCAGGTTGGATCACCTACATCCCAGGATAAATGAGCAGGGAAAACTCTTATTAACAAAATTTGTAGCCATTTTTCATTTACACGGCTGTTCCAAAAAGCTTATGCTAAAAATGAGCCATATATGAAGATTTTTAAGCTACATAAGACCTATAGTTTAAATGATAAAGGATTGTGCAGCTTTGGCAATTTTAAATTCATTTTTACCATAACAGTGCTTATTGTTTAAAGTGACTGTAGTTGTCTTAAGAATTGAATGCCCATAGGAAAGTTAAGGGCAGTGAGGAGATATATGATTAAAAATAATATGGTTCTTTTTTGTCTAGCCCCGTCATAGTGGAAATCCCGCATTTTGGATCAATGCGAGGAAAGGAAAGAGAATTAATCGTGCTTCGAAGTGAAAACGGTGAGACATGGAAGGAACACCAGTATGACAGCAAACACGAAGACTTAACGGAAATACTCAATGGCATGGATGAAGGTAAACGTTTCATCGAAGCTCTTGCAAGCCTTGCCCTAGTGCGGGCCTGCTGGCCGCTGGGGCAGCCTGCGGTAACGCCGTGCTGGGGCTGTGTGGCTCTGGGGAACACGCTGCGTTGCGTGTCCAGCAAAGGGGGTGCAAGGAAAAACGCTACAGCAATAGCCTGAAAACACCCTGACGCGAGCGGTGCGTTTGGGCTGGAAGCCGTTCGAGCAGAGGGACTGGGGACAGCATCGCAGCTGGCGGTCAGGGCATCTCTGCTGCCTTAGCAGGGCCACCCTGGGGTCACTCCACGCCAAAGCTAAACTGTAAACAGCAGCAGGCAGAGGCTTGCCCACACGTGGACCCTCTGCTGCGGCCCACAGACTGCTCTGGCCTCGTGCTGCTCAAGGGCGCTGCCCAGGAGCGCCCAGCCTCCTTCCTGGGGTCACTCTGCCCCCCGGGAGGTCTGCCGCCGGCTGTGCTTGGACATTGCTGTTTACGTGAGAGTCCCTCAAGAGGAGAGGGCTCAGCTGTGTGTAATTCATCAGAAGACGCTGTGACAGATGGTCCCTGCTGACACAGCCCGGGCACAGCCCAGCCGGAGTCGCAGCATGGCCTTTGGCACCGCGCCGGCCTTCCCCCGCGAGTGCCGTGTGTCACTACTGCTGCTGGTGCACACCGTGGCTCTCGCACCTCGCTTCTGAGCGTGTGAGAAATAGCAGGTGCTTTGCATTTTTCTCAGGGTAGCACCTTAGAGGAAGTCACGGCGTGTATGAGCTGGATTGAAGGCCCCGGCTAAAAGCAAAAGCCATTCGAAGCAAATGATTAAGATGCAAAAGCAGCTCCAAGAAGGGTCTGTGAGCAGCCCCGGCCTTGAGTCTTGGCCCTTGTTTGGGGAGGGCAACCTCGGTAAAAAGGCAAGTTTTGAGATTATGGAAGGAGCAGTGATTTGTATTCACTGCTGGTGCTTTCCAAATTGAGCTTAGGTCAATTGCGGGAACGTTTTGGGCTCAAAATGCTGTTCCAAAGTCCTCCAGCTTGTGTCACTGTGAGCAGAGCTCTCCAAAGGTGCAGCGTGGATGGATCTGCATGTTGCAAAGTGGAGACCTGCACTTGGTTGGCTCTCCTGGGGAGGTGCTGGGAGCTGCCTACTCAGCCTGGCTAAATTTATTTAAATTAACTAAAATATCCTTTCCAGAGGAATAGCCCTGCCTTGTCCTTGGTACATGATGCATGTTCATCAGTGCTTCTTTCAGATACAGTTTGCCCTTGTGCTTTATGTTCCTGCAGCCTTTACAGGTGTCTCTGTAGCCATAGACAAACTGTGTTCACCAATGCACATGTTGGAGTAGCGAGTCTATGGAAAGACACGTGCGAGGCAGTGAGTGAGCCAAGAAACCCTAATACTTGTGGCTACAGTATGCTTGCAGCTGCACAGTGTGGTTTCAGATGGGAAGCAGGAGTTTTTACATAACTTGTTCTTTAAACCTGCAGATCAAACCAGTGTGTGGCCTGGTTTGTGCTCGCCAGTTAAACTACCATAAATCACTCTACAGTGATTTTGCCATATTTCCAAGGGAAAAAAAAACCCACCTTATCACTCTTCTGTTGTGACTTCTCTTGTGAACAGCAAGAAAAGAGACTATGCAAAAATTTGTAGAAGATGTAAAGGATGTTGTGTCACTTGAGGATGCTCCTTGCTGTACATGGGTTGTGAACACGTAGTTATAGACGTGAGGCACTGGAGCAGGGAGGATGCTTTAGATACCTGCAGTTTTTAAAGCCACCCTCACTGCCCACAATTTCTGCTTGCCTCCCACTACCTCCCTCTTTCTTCCTCCTGCCGTTTGCTCTGTCAGCACCTGCATGTCCCACCTTCCCTGCTCATAATTAGTCAACGAGGCTGGTCTCTGCCATGGGGACGCTGGTGTCCTGACTTGTCCCACCACCGAGTCCCCGGGGTGACATGCTGCAAAACCCACGAGAATCCGCCTCACTGGCATCACCTCCTCATTGGCATCCTCCTCATTACAGGTGGATTTGCTTTTCCAGCACTAGCAAAATGCTGTTTGAGGCTCTGGGAAGGGAAATGAGAGCACAAATCTAGGAGACAGTGGCACCTGGAGTCTCTTCTCAGTTCTGCTGCTAGCTTTCCTGCTTAGTCTCTCTGCTTTCTGCTCATCTTTAAGATGAGGCCCTATTTCTCTGTGGTTTAAAAAACAAACAAACAAAACCCTTGAGGTTTTAAATTGAAACACATTACATAGGCATGAAGTGTCAGCAATGAGGAAAGCGGTGCTGATGATCACTCCTGATAAAAACTGCATGTTGTGCGTTCAGGGAACGTGACGTCTCCGAAGACAAGTTTTCCCCGTTTCACCAAATCTCTCATGCTAACGCTGCGTTTCTCACAGCAGCCAGAGAGGTGATTTAGGATTGCTTACCTTCCTTGGTTTTTGTTTGAGGGGAGCTTGCTGGGGAAGCCTGCACGTGTCATCCAAGCGTAATCTCCTTAAATATGCAGTCCAAGTCCTCTCCATGCTTGGCTGTTACTCTGCTGCTCTAAACTTCTTCTCATTCCTCCAAAAAAGAGTTCCTGTTTCAAAGTGTCTCAAAGGATTTTAGAAATCTTTTCACATAAAAGAGTAATTTTCTGCTTCAGAAGAACTTCGTTATCCATCATCTCTGTGAGTATTTTACTGTAGGTTAGCAAACAAGAGAACGCATAGGATTTGTCAGTCAAGCTCATACCTGCCTGGGAATTTAGGAATCCAGTTAGTCTCCTGCACAGGCCGTTGCTTCCAGAGGCTGCGGGCAGGATGCCTAATTCATTAGAGGGCTTCAGATAGTGTCTCTGACTCAAAGCTAAGGAAAACTGACGTTACGGTAAGAAAATTTCCCCTTCTGTAGCTTCCTATGCTCCACAGCAACACTGTGCAATTAATCCAAATTACCTGCTGAATGTTCTAAATGGAAAACTGACATCTTACCACATTTATATTCTAATCTTTTGGAGCTTTAATTGCTACTTACATATTCAGAGGAAGAAAGTTCACTAGCCAAGGAAAGTAAAAAAGAAATCTACAAGTGTCTGTAATCTTGGTACTGTTTCTGGTCATCCTGCTTTGTCTTGCTGGAGCTGGTAGAAATGTCGTGTTTTGAGGAGCAGACTTTCCTTCGGAATGTACTGTTCTTTTAAAAGGATAAAATAAGAGGTGCAGCTTGTGGGGTGCTGGAACGAAGCCCAGTGTCAGTAGCTGGAAAGGCAGAGCGCAAGAAAATTGCACAAGACTTGCATGGCAGTCGTGTAATCGCCTTCATTTGTGAACAGTGCTTGTGTCACGAGAATTTCCTTAGTGCCTGTATCTACACACAGTGGCATAATTAGTTATATTTGTATATATTTACCTTCCCTGGTCACAGGGAAGACACATTTGTCACAGAGATATCCGGCACGTATAATGCCGTTGCTGTGACATGGGTGACACTATGTGGCATTGCGCGTGGCAGCGCTGCCGACGCGGTGGGGTCCGGCCGTGGTTGCACTGCTAGTCCTGGTTGCACTGCTAGTCCTCTTCTCCCACTGCCTCCCCAACTGAACTCCCTCGCACACGCTCGGCCTGGAGGTGTGCTAGGTTTTCCTGCAAGGCAGAGCTGTGTGAGCAAAGAGCCTGCCAATAAATGTCTCTTGACGGTGTGCTTGGAAAGATCAGGGTGCTCATGTGTGTCCGTGCTTAGAGGAGAATGTGAAGGAAGTTTGATCATCTCTCCATTTCGGGCAGCTCCCCTGCTGCATCCTCAACCCATGTCCTGCAGCGCTTGCTGCAGGTGAAGAGACCGGCACATGCCAGAGGGTCGGGGCTTGGACCCGTGCGGCCGGGGCTGTCGTCTCTCACTGTCAGACTGATGCAGGGGACAACAATAGCAGTAAATTTAAAAATCCTCTTGAGCAGTTCAAGATGGATTAAAATCCTTGCACTAATTGCCAGGCGGGTTGGGTATGAGCCTGGCTAGGCAATACCTCCATGTTTGCCCTGTGTCTCCCTCCCAGAGCTGGACAGTGTGGAGGAGCTAGAGAAGAAGCGCATCTGCAGGATCGTCACGAAGGATTTCCCTCAGTACTTCGCAGTGGTCTCGCGGATCAAACAGGAGAGTAACCAGATCGGCCCCGAGGGAGGGGTGCTGAGCAGCACGACAGTGCCCCGCGTGCAGGCGTCCTTCCCGGAGGGCGCGCTCACCAAGAGAATCCGCGTGGGCCTCCAGGTAAGGCCGTCGGCACCGGCCGTGCGTGAACCCTGGCTCTCGGGCCAAGGAGCAGCTGGTGCCTTGCCGTGGGGCCATGTGTAGGGACAAAGTGTGTCCAGCTGCCTGGCGGCTGTTCCGGGGCAAGAACACACCGATATCCGTCTGTTGTTACGTAGGGCGTTCCCTGCTGGCATGTCTAGCTCTAGGTACAATCTGGGAAGAGCAAATAGCTGAAACTCATCTCAGACAAACTGCATAGAAAGCAGGGAAATATTTCATAGGAGGGACCTTTTTCACTCAGTTCTTCTAGTTGTCACTTAAAATTACTTAACCTGACAAGTTTGATGTGTTCGTGAAAAAGGAATGCTAGTTCAGATTCCATTGCCTGGAATTCACACCAAACCATTTCTTATCTGTTAACAGTATTTATATAAAGACTGTTAATCTTGAGAAACTGGAAACTCAGCTGCCTCTACCAGAGTTATTTTGCTATGCTCTGCATAGCACTGTTGTTGCTGCTGAGATCACAATGTAGCTACATACTCTGTTAGGAAATCCTAAGTGGGTTGGGAAAAGTACGAAGGCATGATTGTACTAATAACAACTCTGGAGAAGTACAAGGGGAGACATACTAGGAAAGAAAATCTAGAGAAAATAAAATGAAAATTGAATTTTTTTTTTTTTTTTTAAAGAAAATCCTGCAAGTCTAAAACCAATTCAAAGCTGTGATTTGAAATGTTTTCTCTGTGTTGGCAGGCTCAACCAGTTCCAGAGGAGATTGTCAAAAAAATCCTTGGAAACAAAGCAACTTTCAGTCCCATTGTCACTGTGGAGCCAAGAAGAAGGAAATTCCATAAACCGATAACCATGACAATTCCCGTGCCGCCTCCGTCAGGAGAAGGTGTAACCAATGGCTACAAAGGAGACACGACACCCAGCCTTCGGCTTCTGTGTAGCATTACAGGTTAGGCAGATGATGCTCTTTGCAAAGGTTTCTGTGGCCACAGTGCCTCTGCATTCACTCGCTTAGCTGTTCAATCTTTGCTTTCCAATGAGGGAACATTGATTTGCTAGATTCAGAAGAGTTCAGCTCTCCTGAGCAAAGCCGGCTGAGGTCATTCAAATGGCTTACGCCGGTTCCCTGATCTTTGAATCTGGTCTCGTGCCATTATAAAAGAATTCCTTCCAGCAGATACTGAATGCTGCTTTATATGTGGCCAGTGTGAAGAATTTCAACCTTGGCTGTCACAGACTATTGCCAACAGAAGTAGTTTACAGAAGTAATTCTGGCCTAGTTGGTATCAGGAGAGGTTTTGCTGTTGACTGTAGATAAGCCCCTGCTTACATGGGCACCATTTTCTGGTATGTAACACGTGACTTAATATACAGCATGTAATTCAGGTGTTTGCGGACATTATCATCTAGGTTCTTAGCTTATTTGTGAAGCAGACTGAGTTCTAATGGAAATGTGGGCTGTTTGCTGGGCGTTTGAGGGGAAACGTGTGCTTTGTGTCTCCGCAGGAGGCACTTCACCTGCGCAGTGGGAGGACATCACGGGCACCACTCCGCTGACGTTCACCAACGACTGTGTCTCCTTCACAACCAATGTTTCAGCCAGGTATGGTAACAGAGGTTGCCAGATACACCCACTAAGTAGTTTCCCTGGACTAAAATGTGGGTTGTCATGAGTTTTATTCGGTTTTCTATAGTTCTTTCACAAGGCTGATATAAAGGAGTATTGGACCAGATGGTTTTTTGTCACTCTGTATGAGCATCTGACACCTCCAGGCTTGTAGATGAAGCCTTGTGCTGGCCTTTGCTGCCCGGGTCATGGCTCCTGGCAGTCCTAAGTGCTGTTTCTCTAAAGGCTGCAGTAATGTGTTGGGTTTGTCTGCAGACCTGTCAAACTGTGGATGCTCTTCATAGTCTCCTCTGTGATGGACTTGATGGTCTTCCTGATGGAAGGCTTTCAGCAGAATCTGTCCAAATCGTGCATCCTGGCAGAGAAAATTCATAGAGTTTCTTATGTGTCTAGCGTTTGCCTCTATAAAAAGCTTTATACTTAGAGAATCACTGAAAGAATAGAGCAGGGTGGAAATATTGTGGCAAAGATAAAAAATGAAATACTTATAATTTATATCAGACTTGTCATCAAGCTTTTGTTGGGAGGAGAATATAACAGTATAGCATTTATTCCTTAGAAAAAACTCACTGTGGGCATACACACTTTCGAACTACATGGGAGATGTGATGTATATGTGTATATATGTGCAACTAAGGAGATTGTTTTAAATTTCCTATAAATCCAATGTACAGCAAACCATTAGCAAGTTAACAATACACGTGACGTGATCACAAGGAATATACCTTTTCCACAGTTTAGGATCAAACTCACCTTAAAATAAACAGTTTTAGGATATGCCAGTGTGAAAAGGATCAAATAAAGATATTGATGTCTCAGTGCCAGATATTGCCATTTTTGGAAGCTTGATGCTCCATTGGCAGTGCAAGGAAACAAGAGCTCTGACACTGGGAGGTCTGCAGAAGCAGTATGAATCCAGAATGACCAAGGATCACAGGATATGGGATTTCTCTTTAAAGGTTTGAGAAATGTTTGAGCTTAATGAAAAGTTCATTTAATGGTTTACTTTCTCCTGTTCAGGTTTTGGCTTGCAGACTGCCATCAAGTACTAGAAACTGTTGGGCTGGCCACACAGCTTTACAGGGAATTAATATGTGTTCCCTATATGGCAAAGTTTGTGATATTTGCCAAGATGAATGATCCGGTGGAATCCAATCTGCGTTGCTTCTGCATGACTGATGACAAAGTGGACAAAACTTTGGAGCAACAAGAGAACTTTGAAGAAGTTGCAAGAAGCAAAGACATTGAGGTAAGTCTCTTTCTTACAGCCTGTCTTTCTCTGTGCAAATGGACTATCTGTTTTCCAAGTGAAGACGGGTCCTACAGAAGGGTTTCACGGCTGTTGTAAGCACAGCTAAGCAAAGGCTCGTGGTGAGGCTGTGTCAGGAAAGGACAAGGTGAGGGAAGTGTGAGGATGTGTGTGCCAGTGGGTGACCCCAGCCAGCCTGGGACAGATTCTGGGCCCACTGCTGTACCGTGGCCCTGCTCGTGCTGCGGGCCCTGCTGAGCTGGGATTCCCTCTCGCCTGGGGCTGCTGCAGTGCGAATAGGTAGGCTGGGACATCGTGGCTTGGAGGGAATCTGCATGTTCTTCCTCCTTCAGAGAAGCCACTCAAGGCTTTCCCAAGTGCCCACACTCACAACTGTCTTTCTGTAATGCACTTTTATTTTCAGATTTGTCACCAAAATTTAATCTGACCCATGCTAAACTGAAGGTTGGAGGAAATGGTGCTATACTTACATGTCTCAATCTACTGTGAAAAGCAGTTCTGCTCATTTTTGTTTCATTGCTTTGATAGGTTCTGGAAGGAAAACCTATTTATGTTGACTGCTACGGAAATCTGGCTCCTTTGACTAAAGGAGGACAGCAGCTTGTTTTTAATTTTTATGCTTTCAAAGAAAATAGACTGCCATTCTCTATCAAGGTAAAATCTGCTAACCTTTTTTCAGCCCAGTATAACTAACTTGATGTAAGTGTCACTGTTTAACAGGTGAATAATGTGGACAGGGTGCTTTGCATGAACCCACAAAAAAAGTTGCTAGCAGAACTGGGTCCAAAATACCTATCATACTGATTCACAGCCTTTTATGAAAACTGCAGTCTCTCCTCTCAATGGTCGCAGTAGATCACTGCTTCCCAGGGACTACCAAAAAGATGTTTGAGCAGGCAGAACATCCTACAGAAAAATGTGTTCAGATGCACATCTCTGAATGTGCATGAACAGGTACTCACTGTCCCCTGCCTTCCCACAGCTTGAGGCGAAAGAGGCTTGGGCAGTAAGGGTTTGGTGAGCCCAAGTGCAGAACTTGGCAGAAAGAGATGAGGGTGAGCTGGGAATGTCGCTCACATCCGCACTGGAACATTGCCCTCAGCCTGTGTCTGGTGGTTCATGGAGCTGGGGAATGTGAGAACGTGGGGCTAGTCCACTATTACGAGAGCTCCCTTTTCCCGGGTCCCAGCTCTGGGCCTTACTCTGAGCCACTTTTGGATGGGAACTCCCAGAAACTCTCCAGAAAGCACCCCGTGTTTTCTGAGTGACAACTTATTACTCCACTGTGCAATAACATCTTTTCTAGGTAAGAGACAGCAGCCAGGAACCTTGTGGTCGCTTATCATTTTTGAAAGAACCAAAGACTACAAAAGGACTGCCACAAACAGCCGTGTGCAACTTGAATATCACTCTTCCAGCACACAAAAAGGTATTGGTTAGGAAACGTAAATGTTTTCCATAGGGTTGGTTTGTTTTTGTTTTTGCTTGTTGAGTTTTGTTTTGTTTTTTTTTTTTCCTGCTGGTGATAAAGAAACCCTGTGAGATGCCAGTAATGAGAATGCTTTGGATTATGATTAAGGCTTTTTTAAATTGTTTTATTGGTTTCCTGTTTGTAGAACGCTTTTAAAGTCCCTTGTTACTGTGATGTCAAGTTCCTATATTTTTTCTGATTCTGTTTACAGCTCATGCTTCAGCCTGCAGCTCATAGGTTTATGCTTTCAGTAACGTCACGTGTTGATTTGCATTGGATGTAAGATTTTGTGTGTGTTTGTGTTAACATTTTGGATTTGCTTTGCTTTGTAAATCAGCTTGCATTTTGTGCTCCCAACTCGGTCCTTTTCATATCCTGATATTCTTTTCCCTGCTGTCCATTATAATATTCCTTGTCTCTGCAATGCACCTTGGGACCAAAAGGAAACAGAGTCAGATCAAGATGATGAGGTAATATAAACACTGTCTTCTGTTTTTATTTCCTTCAGATTTACTGAAGAAAAGTAAATATGTTATAGAAAAAAAAAGTTACAATACTTTAAACTATGTCATTGAAATGATAACTAAAGGATAATTACATCGCTGGCATCTGATATTCTCTTGCAAACAGCAGGAGTGCACAAATGTGGAGAAACAGAATTTTGTCTTACGAAATTAAAACAAGTCTTGAATAGTAGCAGCCAGACTTTTAACTCTGTAACTTTTAACTGCTGTAAACACAGTGTAATTATAAAATTCAGACTAAATCTATTTCTGGCAAAATCGAGAAGAGTGTATGCAGTGTGGTTTTAGCCCATGTAAAAACATTGCCAGTGCTTTGGGACATTGTGTTTCTGAAAGGGATTTGACAGGCATGGGCTGTCATGTTGTACTCCTGAAAATAAGCTGGATTCTTCTAATAAGGTGAAATAACATCACTTTCTAAATAGTATATATAAATATATTTTTAATAAATCTCAGCTACTTGGAGGTTAAAAATCCACAGCTTGTTGGAAACTGGAGCATTAGGTTGTCAGGAAATTGGGTGTGTTTTATTCATTAGAAGTAGTAATAACAGGGACCACCTTATAAGAGAAACCAAATAAAAGATGTATCCCATTTACCTGCTGGCAGAAATTCCTTTTCTTCCTGGTGGCAAATAAATACCTGTAGCCTCCTGCTGGCTAAAATAAAAGTAAAGCACACCCCATGTTAAAAAAAATAGTAACAGCAACCACATCACTTTGTCTCCACATGATTTGTTTCTGTTGACTTATTATATAGCTATTTCAGTAGTTTTCTTTGTAAACAAACCATATTTTAGACACATCACGAAGTAAGCTGTTTTCTGAAGAACCTTTAATATTACAGACATCACAGTAGCAGCTGTAACTTACGATGCAATCAGCAGCACAGTAACTTATGATGCAATTTAGTAGTTAACTACAGTAGTCTGCTTTCTAATCTGCATCTTTGCATTTTGTGCCTATTAAAAAAATCCCTCCCATGCCTTTTTTTGTCCTTAATGTATTCACTTTAAAGCCAATGTACATTGTGGTGTGTGTGCTTTTGGGACAAACTAATGTGGGGAGAAAGATTTGATCGGTCTAAATTCTCCTATGAATGTTTCATGTCTGCATCTGTAGTCTCTTGTGTGGATCTCCTGTTTCTAGCCAAAGGTGGTTTATTTTATAGAGAACAAAAAGCACTATGCCGTTTCTCATATTATGAAGCATTTTACTAGGGATAACGGGGTGGCTCGGTGGAGAGGCACCCGAGGGCTGGCCCACGAGCTCAGCCTGCTGTCCAGGCCCTGCTGCTGCAGCGGAGCCTGCGCTGGGAGCAGGGGGAGCCGTGGGGCCAGCCCGCCTGGTGACAGCCCCTGCTCTGCTCCCTGCACAAGGGCAGGGACTTGCAGCTGGTTTCTACCTCCTGCAGTGACTTCGGCCCCCTCCCCAGCACCCGAAATTCACTGCAGGAGGGGCAGGAATGGAGACAGGCGCTATCCATTCCCTGGCCACCTGCCCAAACGGCCTTTGGAACGCCACCCTGGGGCTAACGGAGACACGTGTTCTCCTTGTGGGGATGTGTAGCCCGTGATGCTGAGGTTTGATGGTAGTTCTGCTCGCTCTGGTGGTGGTACTAAAGGCACCAAACAGTGGTGTGTTTTGTTGCAGACGGAGAAGGCCGACCGGCGCCAGAACTTCGTCTCCCTTGCTTTACGTAAGCGCTACAGCTATCTGACTGAGCCTGGAATGAGTGAGTTGCTCTTACCAAAGTACTAAACCGTATTTATGTGATTTTTATAAGAAGAGACATTTTTTCTATAAACGTTGTATTTTGGTGTCGTTTTGGAAAAAAATATTTAAAGCAAAACTCTTGGATGGTCTGTGAACTCCAGTGTTGTGAGAGCTTGAAAAACTCTGACTGGCAAATGCCATGTGACAATTAAGGAAAAATACAATAACTTCCAAAAGTTCCATATAGCTCCAGGAGAGCAGAATTGCAAATTAATTTCCAGTAGAGAGACCATTCCTCTTCCCTTTGAGAGGCTGGAGGGAGCTGCTGCAGCCCCATGATGCAGAGGTGAATTGCAAAAGAAGTTGAGCAAGGCTGAAGAAGGCTGAAGAATTCTATTCAGACAAGCACTAAAATATTTAGTTTCTTAGCCAGAAGGGACTCTCTCATATTTCATGTCTTCCTTTTCTTTCTCCTCTCCTTCCCTTTTTCCTGTGCTCCTTGCAGATGCTTTTTATTCCTTGGCACCATCCATTTCCTTTTCCTAAACTTATGTTCCCCTTGACCAGACTCTGCTCGCCTTCCATAGAAGGAAAGCTCTGCTCTCCGTGGCTCTACTTTTCTTCCCATTAGATACAAAAACATATGTGGCTTAGCTTTTTGTCCCCACCTGCCTGTCTGAGGTTGACTGCTACTATTCCTAGGCTTTTTCTTGGCTCTTCCTCATAACTTTGGGTCAGTTTTTCTCAACTGCATCATGTAGCACAGAAAAGGCACTTAAAGCATGCTGGATCCATGATTTAACAGGAGATGGAGCTAACTTAAGAGAGACAGCAGTTGGTTTTAATGCTTTGCTAGCCAATTGTGGCAGGCTGGACCATCAGAGCGTGCTGGGGCCCCTGTAGAGACATTGCCAAACGCAAACTGCACAACCACTTGTTTTGATGATAGTTCTTTTCAAAATGATTTTGGTTTTTGCTTCAGTCAGTCTTGGGACTGCATGAAGTTCTGGTGAATGTAAGCAGCTGCTGCTCATTAATCTTCATAATAAAGTCTAGTTCATTTAATGAAACATAGAATCATAGGGAATGAAATACACAGTGTCGTCTTCTCTGGGAGAAGTGGTGTATTTGTGCTTTAAAAATGAAATTGCAAACAGGATGGGAAAAAATGGGTATTTCTTGAAGCAGGCTATGCTAGTCAGGCCTAGCATTCAAGCTCTCTACAACCTGAGTGATGTTCTGCAGTATGACCAACCATCCCCCTCGCTTTCTGGGCTTTCATTGCCATTGATAGACCCAGTACATTTCTCCTTGCAGGATATGGACCTGTGGTATAATGAACATTTATTTAACTATGATTCTCTAGGAGTGTGTGTGCTTTAAGCCTTGGCAGTTTAATGCTAGTCTCACTACGCTTCTTTCACAGTGAATTACTGTCTATAAGACAGATAAAGCAGGTTTAGCAAATCATTAGCATAACTTCAGAGCAAGGTGCGTTGAGCAAGTTCCTTGGGTGTTTTAGCTCCATTTCTAACTCCTAGAAAAAAAACCCTCCAAGTTACTTTCAGTGTCACTCTGACTGTTATTGCTGTATCAGAGGATATGTGTGTTGTAATGGGATTCCCAGAAACACTGTGGCTTCTGGCACAAGTACCTCCTGTGATGCAAAATATGGTTGATGATGATTTTCCTGGAATGTCTATGAATAAGCTGAGTGTTTTAGGGGTGATAACAGTTAACAGGTTTGTTCTTGCCAGGAAATTTTGCATAATATATTGTTCTCTGACCACTTTTCTAATGTTACCTTTTGAGAAATGCAAAGTTGAACAGGTCTGTCTTTGAGCTGATACCAGAAATCTCCTCAAAAGGTACCAAGACACTACATCTTGTAGAAAAAGTGTACTCTTCTTTTAATGGCCTCTTGTGAAATAATTTTGTAAGGTTTACATAACGTGTGCATAATACAGCATACAAAATGTATTACTCCGTGTGCTCGTTTTGAGATGATATATTGTGCATGAATGAAACCTGATTCAGTTGCTTTGCTTGCTCACGTTTCTCATAAATCATACTTTCCATTTCTCATGTATGACATATGCTTCTTAAAATCATTTCATGTAAACTTTTACTTTAATTTTAATTTAGTTTTACCAAACAAAAGGAGTATCGCATGACAAACAAATGCAAAAATTCCTTTTCTTTTATTTCTTTTTATTATTTTCTAAAATACTGACTCAGAAAAGCTCTTGCTCTTATTGGCTTTGTGAGTGTGAAGCATATCCGAATTGTGCATGGGAGAAACAGATTTGAATTTATTCCAGTTGCTTCACAGTTTGCACATCAATTGCCTGTCACTTAAAGGGTTCTGCATGATATACCTCTGAGTGGTTTTAAAAAAACAACTTTTAGCTATACAATGTCATTTTACACAAGTTTATATTTTATATAGGTACAATATCTGACTAGAACAACACAAATAGAATGAATAGAATAACAGAAATTTTAAAAAGGATAATTCTGGTAGTTGTGCAAAGCAGACATACCTAAACAGGCAAAATAGAGCTGGCACGAGTATTTCAGAACTAGCACACCAGAAAGTCAATAGGAAGTAAGAGAAGAATTTTCACTGTGGTTTTTATTTCTACCTTATGGACTCCTCCTTTGTGTTTTGTATTTTCCATTGTTTGCGGACTTGGTTGCTATGTGCTTTCTGTCTTTCATTTCACGATGCTTTTTGTTTTGGACCAGTGATCGGTGTACGGCTCATTCCTATTCTTTTTTTTTTTTTTTTCTTTTTTAGCTCTTCTTTTGCCTTCTTCATCCTAACTCATGCAAACAATTGTACTTGCTTTTTGTAATATTACAACGTTTACTGACCAATTTTCTTCTCTGGTCTCTCTGTTTTTCAATCATTTTTGTTGATTTTACGTTTGATTTTAATTTAACAATTTAAGAAACAGTTGAACGGAGTGCAGGAGCAACAAGATCCCTACCTGCTACTTACTCATACAAGCCATTCTTTTCAACACGGCCATATCAGTCATGGACAACAGCTCCAATTACAGTGCCTGGGCAAACCAAGTCAGGCTTCACTTCCTTATCAAGCTCTTCCTCTAACACTCCTACAGCTTCCCCTTTAAAATCCATATGGTCTGTTTCTTCTGCTTCTCCAATCAAATCCACATTAGGAGCTTCTACCACATCTTCAGTTAAATCTGTTAGTGATGTAGCATCTCCAATTAGATCGTTTCGGACAATCTCTTCACCAATAAAAACTGTGGTATCGCAGCCTCCATACAATATTCAGGTTACATCAGGCTCTTTGGTCAGAGCTCCCACAGTACCAGAAGCTGCTGGTCTGAAAGGGCTGGCATCCACTACCCCATTCCCCTCTCGGACATCTCCAGTGACTACAGCAGGGTCTCTTTTGGAGAGATCATCCATAACCATGACGCCTCCAGCATCCCCCAAATCCAACATTAACATGTACTCTTCGAGTTTGCCACTTAAATCGGTCATCACATCAGCATCCTCACTATTATCGTCCCCTCTAAAGTCAGTGGTGTCACCTGTTAAGACAGCAGTTGATGCTGTTTCATCCTCTAAAGTCATGATGGCCTCGGCTCTCTCGTCACCAGCGAAACATGTAGCTGGGCACACAGAGGTACCATTGCTTAATGGATCTGTGTCACCTCTGAAATACCCATCTCCTGCCAACTTAATAAATGGATCCAAAGCTGCAGCTGTTCTTCAGGAGAAAATCACTGCAGCTGCGCACTCTGCGAGCTGCGCCGCTAGCGCAGTTGCTGACACAGCTGAGAGAGTGTTTTCAACCGCCACGACGACGCCATTCTCTCCACTCAGGTCATTTGTGTCTACAGCACCATCAGCTTTTCAGTCAATAAGAACTCCTCCTGCAGGTGCTCTCTATACAGCCCTTGGGTCAATATCTGCAACTACCTCATCAGTAACTTCATCGACAATAACGGTGCCGGTATATTCTGTAGTCAATGTTTTGTCTGAACCAGCATTAAAGAAGCTTCCAGAGTCATCTTCGCTTACAAAATCAGCTGCTGCGCTACTGTCACCCGTTAAAACACTGACCACAGAGGCACGCGCTCAGCCTCCCTTTAACCGAACTTCATCTCCAGTAAAATCGTCCTTGTTCTTAGCACCCTCTGCTCTTAAGTTGTCCACGCCATCTTCTTTATCCTCCAGTCAGGAGATATTGAAGGATGTTGCTGAAATGAAGGAGGACCTAATAAGAATGACTGCAATATTGCAGACAGATGTCGCAGAGGAGAAACCATTCCAACCCGAGATACCTAAAGAGGGTAGAATTGATGATGAAGAGCCCTTTAAAATTGTTGAGAAAGTAAAAGAGGACCTAGTAAAAGTTAGTGAGATACTGAAAAAAGATGTGTGTTTAGAAAGTAAAGGGTCGGCTAAAGTATCCAAAAGTGATCAAGGACACCTGTCTGAGGATGACTGGGTAGAGTTCAGTACAGAGGAGATTGATGAAGCAAGACAGCAAGCTTTGACGAGCCCTCCTATATCTGTTCCAGAGAAGGTCCAAATTAAAACTAAAACTATATCGGAAAAGGATTATAACTTGTCAAAAGTTATTGATTATTTAGCAAATGATATTGGTAGCAGTTCATTAACAAACATAAAGTACAAGTTTGAAGAGGGGAAAAAAGAAGGTGAAGAGAGACAAAAACGTGTTTTAAAACCAGCTATTGCTTTGCAGGAACATAAACTTAAAATGCCTCCAGCCTCCATGAGGCCTTCAACATCAGAAAAGGAGTTATGTAAAATTGCAGATTCCTTTTTTGGAACAGATACTATTTTGGAATCTCCAGATGACTTCTCTCAACATGATCAAGATAAAAGTCCCTTATCTGACAGTGGCTTTGAAACAAGGAGTGAAAAAACACCCTCGGCCCCCCAAAGTGCAGAAAGCACAGGGCCCAAACCGCTTTTCCATGATGTGCCCATCCCTCCCGTTATTACAGAAACAAGAACTGAAGTAGTTCACGTTATCCGCAGCTATGAACCGTCATCGGAAGAAATTCCGGAGCAGAAGCCAGAAGAGCTACCGGCTGTGAAAGCTGCTCCTACCTTTATGGAGCTGGAGCAAAAACCTACCGGATCTATTAAAGAAAAGGTCAAAGCGTTTCAAATGAAAGCCAGCAGCAGTGAAGAAGATGACCACAAATGTGTCCTTAGCAAAGGTGTCCGAGTAAAAGAAGAAACTCATATCACTACAACAACCAGAACGGTGTATCATAAACCCCCGTGCACCGAAAGCACATCTGAAAGAATTGAGGAAACAATGTCTGTTCATGACATAATGAAAGCCTTTCAGTCCGGCCGGGACCCTTCCAAAGAACTGGCAGGTCTGTTTGAACATAAATCGTCAGTAACATCAGAGGTTAGCAAGTCTGCTGAGACTTCACCACAGCATGCAGAGAAGGACAGCAAAATGAAACCCAAATTGGAGCGAATAATAGAGGTCCATATTGAAAAAGGTAATCAGGCTGAACCTACTGAAGTCATTATTAGAGAAACAAAAAAGCATCCAGAAAAAGAAATGTATGTATATCAGAAAGACTTACCTCGGGGAGATATTAACTTAAAAGAGTTGGAAAAACATGATGCTTTTCCTTGTTCAGATGAACAAGGTCAGCAAGAAGAAGAAGAGCTCACAGCCGAAGAGTCACTTCCTTCTTATCTGGAGTCTTCTAGAGTTAACACTCCTGTGTCCCAGGAAGAAGACAGTCGCCCTAGTTCTGCTCAACTCATGTCTGATGACTCTTACAAAACACTGAAGCTTTTGAGTCAACACTCAATAGAATACCATGATGATGAGTTGTCAGAACTAAGAGGGGAGTCTTACAGGTTTGCTGAGAAAATGCTTCTTTCAGAAAAGATAGATGTGTCTCATTCTGATACTGAGGAGTCAGTTACTGACCATGCTCTACCCCTTAGTTCAGAGTTACAGGGGTCTGATAAACGATGCAGAGAAAAAGTAGCTACTGCCCCCAAAAAAGAGATTCTCTCCAAAATCTATAAAGATGTATCTGAAAATGGTATAGGTAAAATGTCTAAAGATGATCATTATGATAAAGTGACAGTGTTACACTATACTGGAGATGTTAGTAGTCCAAAACATGCAATGTGGATGCGCTTTACTGAGGACAGATTAGAGAGAGGTAGAGAAAAGTTGATATATGAAGACAGGGTGGACAGGACTGTTAAGGAAGCAGAAGAAAAACTCACTGAAGTGTCACAGTTTTTTCGGGATAAAACAGAGAAGTTGAATGATGAGCTACAGTCGCCAGAGAAAAAGCAGCATAAAAAGAATGGCAAGGAGATGCCTTCTAGCCAGAGCTCTGCCAGCAGCAGCCCCGAGAAGGCTCTGCCCGCCGAACTGCCGGCGTCCGGGGATGAGAGGAGCAAGGTGAAGCAGTACCCGGCTGACGGGAAGTGCTTTCCCAAAATAGATGACAGAAAGGCTTCCAGCTTGCCCAGCAGTCCGGAAAAAAGGATTTTTGTGCACCAAACAGATGACTCTAAGCAAACTATGGAACACAGAGGAGGTGCTCAGCAGACTGGGGTACCTGAAGTTGCGCAGGCTGGATTTCAGCTGAAGCAATCAAAGCTCAGTTCCATTAGGCTTAAATTTGAACAGAGTATAAGTCCAAGGAGTAAGGACCTAACTCAAGAAGAAAAAAAGCTGGATGGTCAGTCCAAAATTCCAGTAAAGAAACTGCAAGAAAGTAAGTTACCAGTGTATCAGTTTTATGCCAGAGAGAAGCACCCAAGGCAAGCAGATCTCATTGATGGCAGCACGGTTTTACAGAAGGAGGTGAAAACACAGGAAGATTTTGCTCCTGGTAAAGGAAAAATTGTGGAAGACTTTTCTGCTTCGGATACACAAAAACAAAGAACTGAAATGAGTAAAAGTGTGCCAGAATACATCTCAGAACAGCAGGCAATAGAGCTGGCGTATGGCTCCGATGCAGCCACAAAGGGACACTGGGACAAAAAAATCTACAGGACATGGGAAAGCCCTGGAACTTCTAATCATAAAACACAAAAGGAGAAACTCTCACACGTACTGGTTCCAGACACAGTAAAGGAAAACCATGTAGATCATGCTGAAGCTAAAGCTGACCAAAAAAGTGAATTTATCACTGTGACAGAACACAAATTGGCAGCAAATGGAATTCATTCAGAAGAAGTGAAGGAACTGACTGTAAAATCTCCCTCAAAAAAGGTTTTATACAGAGAATTTGTTGTCAGGGAGGGGGAGCAAAATGGCGAAGTGGCTGATAAAGCCTCGAAAAGGAAAGAAGAAATCAGTGTGTCCCATATTCCAGTGAGGATTGTAGAGGAGAAGAGGACCACGATGAATGGTGTCTATGAACTTTCAGCTAAAGTATCCCAATCAGCTGTGGTTAAGGAGAAAGTTGAGAGGCAGTTGGATTATGTGGAAGATGAAAAAGGGAAGCATTCAGAAATCAGAAAAGTTACCAAGCAACAGAGCTCAATAGGGTTAAGTTCTTCTGTTGAGGAAACTGAGCTATCCCCTAGCAAATCGCCAGATTCCTTAGAATTTAGTCCAGGAAAGGAATCTCCTTCAAGTGAGTTAGTTGACCCTGGTATGAGTGATTACTTGGATAAAGTTGCACCTTTAGCGAGTGCTGAGGGAGCGAAAGAAATTAAGACTTTACCTGTTTATGTCAGTTTTGTTCAAGTAGGAAAGCAATATGAGAAAGAGGTGCAACAAGGAAATATAAAAAAAATTATCAGCCAGGAGAGTAAGACAGTGCAAGAGACAAGGGGGGCATTTTACACAGCTAGGCAGCAAAAGCAACCTCCTTCTCCACAAGGTAGTCCAGAAGATGACACGTTAGAGCAAGTGTCCTTTATAGATAGTTCTGGTAAAAGCCCCTTAACACCAGAAACACCGAGTTCGGAGGAAGTGAGTTACGAGTTTACATCTAAAACCCCCGACTCACTAATAGCTTATATACCAGGCAAGCCCAGTCCTATACCCGAGGTATCTGAGGAATCAGAGGAGGAAGCAGAGGCTAAGTCAACCTCTGTAAAGCAGGCAGAAGTTGAGGAACCACCACCCGACAAAGTATTACCTAATCTTATAAATAAGGACTCTAACAAAAGACCAAAAGGTAACAGAGTTGCCTACATTGAATTCCCTCCTCCTCCACCCCTGGATGCAGATCAGGCTGAGGCAGAAAAGAAGCCCCACTATTCCACAGAGAGCGAAATGGAGATGACAGAAGTAAACTTGCAAGATGAACATGACAAATGCCAGCTGGCTGAACCGGTCATAAGAGTACAGCCACCGTCTCCTGTGCCACCGGGAGCAGACGTCAGTGACTCTAGCGATGACGAATCTCTCTATCAACCCGTCCCACTTAAAAAGTACACGTTCCGACTAAAGGAACTGGAAGATGACCAGAAGGAAGCATCAAAACCTAGAGCCCCCGAAAAGATTGAGAAACAGAAAGAGTTAGGACATCCCACTTCTGGGAAACCTAATGAGTTTGACATTGGGCTTGATTCACCCCAGAATGATATAGTGCAAAATGGGAATAATGACCAGTCTGTCACAGAGTGTTCCATAGCAACCACTGCAGAATTCTCCCATGATACCGATGCGACTGAGATTGACTCTCTTGATGGTTATGATTTACAAGATGAAGATGATGGTTTAACTGAGAGTGATTCTAAACTTGCAGGTCCGGCAGTTGAGCCCAAAAAGGACGTATGGACTACAGAAGGCATTCTAAAGCAGACTGACCGCTGCTTTAGCCAGAGTAAGCTTGAAGTCATTGAGGAGGAAGGCAAGGTAGGCCCTGAAGAAGACAAGCCGCCTTCGAAAGGTCCAGCTTCTGAAAAGACTGGAGATAAGAGTGAACAGAAGTCAGGGGCACAGTTTTTCACTTTGGAAGGCAGACACCCTGACAGGACTGTATTTCCAGATACATATTTCAGTTACAAAGTAGATGAAGAATTTGCAACGCCTTTTAAAACTGTGGCCACCAAGAGTCTAGACTTTGATCCCTGGTCCAATAACCGAGGTGACGATGAAGTGTTTGAGACTAAGTCAAGGGATGATGAGGCTAAACCATTTGGTCTGGCAGTGGAAGACAGATCTCAAGCGACAACACCTGATACAACTCCAGCCAGAACTCCAACAGATGAAAGTACGCCAACTAGCGAGCCCAACCCCTTCCCATTTCATGAAGGGAAGATGTTTGAGATGACTCGCAGTGGTGCAATTGACATGAGCAAGAGGGATTTTGTTGAAGAAAGACTCCAATTTTTTCAGATTGGTGAGCATACTTCTGAAGGGAAGTCAGGGGACAAGGGGGAAGGGGATAAAAGTACAGTCACTGCCATCACACAGCCACAGGCAGGGGACAGCACTGTAGAACCAAACCTAGAGAGACCGGTAGAGACAACTGCAGTTGAACATAAGCCCATCATCCAGGCCAGTGGAGATTGCATGGAAGCAACACTTGGTAGTAACTCACTGGAGAAATCATCGTCAGCGGTAAATGCTTCTAAAGTTGACCCTAAATTGCGCACACCAATTAAAATGGGAATTTCTGCTTCCACCATGACTCTGAAGAAAGATGGCCCTGGCGAAGTGACAGATAAGATAGAAGCTGTGATGCCGAGTGATCAGGGATTAGAAAATGAAACCGTAACAGTGATTGCGAGTTCAGCTACTAGCCAGACGAGCTGTAGGCAAACAGAAAACACTGGTTTTCCCAAAGATAATTTTAATAACAACAACAATTTGGATTCATCTGCTGTCCATACTGATATTATTACCTGTAATGTAGTGCTAAAAGAACATGCGGAACCCAAATGTTCCATACAGAAAGCTAGCCAAATGAAAAGCCCCGCAGGAAAAGGTACAGGGACAACTCAAGGACACAGAATAAAAGATAAGCAGAAAGTGCATGGAGACCAGCAAAAGTCAACAGAAGTGGTAGGGGCTAGAGCAAAATCAAAACTTCCCGTAAAGGCCAGCTCAGTAAAAGAAGTCTTTCCACAAAATACTCTCCAAAGCAATGCAGGGAGAAAAGCGGGACGGGCTAGTAAGCCTGAAAAAGCAAAAGAAAATAATTCTTCTCCCTGTCTAGAAGCTAGGTCTAGGATTCCTGTAAAAAGTACACATAGGAGTAACTTAGCTAGAAAAACTCCAGCCCTGCCAAAACAAGAGCAGGTAGAGAAAGGAAAAGCCAAACAGCTTCCTTCTAAATTACCAGTAAAGGTAAGATCTACCTCCGTCACAGTGACGACAGTTAAAGTAAAGAAAAATCAGCTTAGGGAGGTATGTAAACATTCTATTGAATATTTTAAGGGCATTAGTGGTGAGACATTAAAGCTTGTGGATCGTCTGTCTGATGAAGAGAAAAAGATGCAGTCAGAGGTCTCTGATGATGAAGAAGACAGTACATCGAGAAACACATCATTGTCAGAAGCTACTCAAGTTTACCAGCCTTCCATTACATCGAAGTCCGCTAGAGATATGAGAACAGAGGCAGCATCTTTAAAATCAAAGATTGAAAAGGCCGACAGTGAGAGGAGGAGGAGTAAGAGGACTGGTGAGAATGAAGGCAGTCAGGTTTCTGGAGCTCTCTTGGCTCACCTCGTGGAGATCAAGCCTAGTTTGTAAAACTTTCAACTTGTTGATCCTAGTGCATGAACTGTTGTGATTGCCTGTGGAGTGACTTGACTGTAGTTCTCATTCTGTCATTGTCATCTGTGTGTGCTGTCTTTTACTCTTCTTTCTTCCTTTAAACCAATCCTGTTCTGTAGAAAGCTAGTGAAGCATGCCGAAGACGTTGTTGTAACTCAGACATTGAAAGATTTCTTTTGTGACAGCAAATTCATTCTGTCCAAGTAGAGAAAATAGATGTTAATCTGGTCTTGGTGGTTTCCACCAGTAATTGAACAACTTGTGTACAGTCTAACAGCTAGATTGTCCGCATGTTTGGTTTCATTACACGACATCATGTAGTTTGACATCTGGCTTTACACAGGTGAAAATATAAACGCTGTAAAAAAGAAATTTGTTTTGTAGGCTCTTAGGACACACAGCCATTCTAGTAAACAATACGAGCACCGGCTACTTAGTTGAATTAAAGCTATTACGATAAACTATTGTCCGGTATTATGGATTTCTTTGCAAAACCTTTTTAATCAAGAAATTGTAAATCACAGGTCCCCAGAGTCCATGCGAACGGACCGATATAAGGATGGCAATTGTAGCCGACCACCTAGGACTTAGCTGGACAGGTAAGACTTTGTGCTTTCCTATCGGGATCGGTCTGAACTGTTAGGTTTGCAGCTGGTCCTGATGGGCCCAGCCAACATCCAGCATATCCCAAAACACCCAACGCATTGCCTGGCCAGAGACACGTAACCGAAAGCAGCTGTGGAGGGTTGTCCTGCTGTGTGGCAGGAAATTAAACAAACTCACAGCGGGAGTAGCTGAAGTGGTTCCCCTCTCCAAACGGCCGCGTGCTCACGGAGTGAGAGGGTCTGAGCCGCAGCTCTGCAGCCGTCCGGCTCCGTGTCGGGGCTGCTGCTGCTTCCCCAGAGATTGCAGTGGCCTCGGCGGTGGCCGCAGCAGCCCGGGCCTGTGGGAGGGGGCCCCGCGGTGGCCGGGGCGCAGGGACGTGGGGCTCCTGGCGCGTGGGCCGCGCTGCAGCGAGCACGGTGCCTGCAGACGGGCGGGAGCCACGTGGGGAGCAGGGTCCAAAACAGACAGCCCTGATAATGGGTGGCGCTGAGCTCGTCTCCATGGAGCCTCTCCTCACAGTGCTCAAGAGGCCTTTCTGGTAGAGAGGTGATAACAACCACACAGATACTGTTGAAAGTGCCGAATGATGCCTGCTGCAGGAAATTAAAATACGCGTTTATGATGCCATGTTCATCGTTATCTCTTCAGATGACCGTTTGTGTCATGCAGCAGTCTGTGAGATCTAATAAAACTGTATTTTTAACTCTCACATGATGATTGAGAAATCTGTGCTTTGCTCTGTATTGTTGTTGTTGTTTTCTATTTTGCTTTATAGAACTGGCAAGAGAACTGAATTTTTCTGTGGATGAAATAAATCAAATCCGAGTAGAAAATCCAAATTCTCTTATTGCTCAGAGCTTCATGCTGTTAAAAAAATGGGTTACCAGAGATGGGAAAAATGCTACAAGTAAGTTCAAGTGGTTAGTTCGGTTGTGTGCAAGTTGCAGCCTGTCCTATCTGTTGCCTGTGCTAAATAGGTTAAACTGAAAAAAAAAAAAAATCAAGAACTTCCATGACTGCTAGTGAAAATCAAAAAAAATCAGAGTTACAGTTACATTTTTACCAGAAGTCAGGAAAGTGAATTTAATCAGTATACATGCAGAAGGAAATAATTTGTTCTCCATTTCCATAACTGATGAGACAAGTAATGTGTTTAAATTCTAGCACAGGAAATATTTGGGAAAACTTTCCAAATCTTATCCTAAAAGGAAAGTGACAAATGGAAATAGAGTGTCTGGAAAAGCTGAGTAGTCTCCAAGTACAGGAGGTCTTTAAGAAGAGGCTAAAGACTGTGAGGAGTGATGTGTGTGAGGGGAACAAGAGTCCTCTTCAAGGCCTTCACTCTGCATTAGGATTCTTTTGCTTCTGCCTGTGCTTTTAACTTGAATTGCTCAAATTGGAATAGATGTGAGATTGATTTTTGTATTAGGTCAGTGGTGTTCATTACTGTTCTTCAGCCCACACTCCTATAAAATATCTGAACCCACTTTGATCCCTTTCACTGTAAAAGTCATTCCCAGGAGTACTGTGTTCTCACAAGAAGATTGTCGTAAATGAGATTTCACGATGTGCTGCACAAAGAGAGGCGCCCTGGCTGATCACTGCCTGCGTCGCTGGTCATTCTGCTGCTCCTAAAAACAGGCTCCTAAAAGCAGAATCCTTTCCCAGTCCAGCAGAAGGGAATTTTGTTTCAGTAGTAGGTAGAGACACTCTTTAAGAACCCTCTGTCCTTTTTCTTTGTGCTGCTTGTGGTGTAATATAATCATCCTCATGGGGGAAGAGAAAAAAAGAAAGAAAAGAGTCTTAATGGCTGTATATCTTGAATAAGTAGGCAGCAGAAGGGCTGCTGAGACAAATGGGTTTGCTAGAACCGAAGGCACTGAGACAGACACATATTCCAGCAACTTTTAATTAATGCAATGTGAACGTAACTGAGAAGAAGAGATTACACAGTTCTGCAATATTGAGCTACTTTTTCCTGACATGTTGTCTTTGTTTTTCAGCTGATGCCTTAACCTCAGTATTGACAAAGATTAATCGAATAGATATTGTGACCCTGTTGGAAGGACCAATATTTGATTATGGAAACATTTCGGGCACCAGAAGCTTTGCAGATGAAAATAACGTTTTTCATGATCCTGTTGATGGTAATTGAATTCCCTGGTCATGTTTAATTCAGTGACATGTCCAATATAGCAATACTGTTGTATAAAGCAGATTTTTTAAGAGATAGCAAATTCTAAAGGATTAATTATTTTCATTTTAAGGCTTTTTCTCCTCCAAAGCACATCCATGCTATTTAGCTTGCACATTAATGTCTCCAAGTTCATGATCCCAGAAACGCATGCCAAAATATTCTTGTTCACGCCTGTCCAGTGTCAGGTGCTGAAGCCAGAACATTTTTCCTATGCAGGAGTTGTGCTTTGGTACTTGCCCGTTTGTACTTTCCAAGTAGCCGATAGTACTTGGGTGCATGCTTCCCAAGTTACCTAGAAATGCATGTATTGTTTGGCTCTAGAAATAAGTAACACTAAGAATTTTCTTTAAATAAAAGAAAGCAGTAGCATTGAATAAATTAATTTTTAAATTATTACTGAATTTCTTTAAGACAAGCAAATATCAATTATTTCATGGTTTTTGATTGAGCTGTTATTGTCCTACTGTACAGTGGCAGTAGAAAAGGAAGAAAATGTTTAATTATTGCATGAGATAGTATCTCTGTCAGTCCACTAATGGGTGAAAAGGTTTAACAGTTTTCTCCCTAGACTCTATTAGCAGATAACAGAAATGTGCAGATTCATTTTGAGATAGCTCTTAAAAATCAAGAACAGAAGCATAAATGGAGTTTTCTTATAAAACAGAATGATCAGTATGTTCAAGATAATAAATATTGTGGTTTCCTCTTTTAAATGCTCATTAATGGGCACTGGATTGCTCCAATCTGATTTTTTTTGGCTGCGTGTATGATAAGTAGCTTCATAAGTAAGATTTTTCTTTAGTTAGAAACATCCTTTGCTTTTTATATTTTGTTCAGGGGTGTGTATTGATCTTTCTTTGCATTTTAGTAGGATGCTTTTTCTGTTTGGAGCGTGTAGGTTCAGTGTATCTCCATTACTGAGCAGCCCTACTGGTCATTGAATCATTGCATTGCAGAAATAATTTTCTGTTGACATTTTAAGAATGCTCCTCTTGAAATGTTGCTTGTGCCTTTTAATCGTAGCAGCAGTGTTTTTATATGGAAAATGCGCTTCCCTGCAGCTGCTTTCTGTCTCTCCTCCTCTTCCTCGAGCTTCCTTTCCTCACCAAGACCAGACCGCCTTTGCCTTTCTCTCAGCTGCTTCAGAAAACCCCAGGCCAGAGGCGGCTCCTGCGCCGCCGTTGCAGGCAGCTCAGTGTGGAGTTCACCCCACAGCAACAGCGATTTCTCCCTCTCATAGGTTCCCCGGCCTCATATTTGCTGGAACGTGAACTTCAGATTTTGTTTTCCTTTTTTTAACGTGTGTATTCAGTTTAATCCTTTCATGTGATTTTTCCCATGTTTTCATCATTTTTCTTTTCTTTTCTCTCTTTATTTGATCAGTGTATCTGATTGTACCCATGTCACCAAGATCGCCTCAGTCTCCAAGATCACCAACTTCTCCTTACTCGTCACAGTCCTCTCACCTGTATAATTTTACTGTACCTGAAATATTCATTTAGCTCCCCGCTCTGGTGTTTGTGCTCTCTAATCCGTTTAACTCCCTCCTTTAGATTTTTGTCCAGCTCTGTGTTTACATCTAGTATTCTTTAGTATCCTTATTCTGATTCATTTCTGTTCCTTGCTCTTTAACTGTTCCATCCTTGTGGTTCAGTGGTTAAATTGGAGATGTATATTAGTAGCATTGTATTGCTAGTATTGTGTATTTTTGATAGTTTTAAGATGTGGACCTGCTTTAGAAAGAGCACTCACAAAAGTGGCTGTCCTGTGTTACTTCTGTCTTTAAAATCTGTTTATTAAACTTCTAAATATGAAAAATAAAACAAGAAAAAAAACGAGAGATTTACACAATTTGGCTGCAAAATACTATACTGCATATAAAGGGACAACCAGCTTTGTCCACATTTGGTTCATTGCATGCTTGTAAGATGACCTGCTATAGCTTGCAAATGTAAAAATGGCTGCAAAAATCAATTGCTAAAGTTTGACAGACTATTTACAAAATAGTCAAAAAATAGTGGCATCACTGTACTAGCTGTTTTAGCAATGCTCATTTTTTTTCATCTATTTAAGAAAGTGAATAACTCTATCAAAATAGCATTAGCTCCTATATGCCTACACCTCCCCATAATTTTCATACTTTATGTAACTCATAAATCATTTGACATTTGCATATTTGTTGCTCCATGCTTCATTGCAGTCAGTCCGAATGTGCTGTCTTCCTTAGGTTACCCCAGCATCCAAGTGGAACTGGAAACACCCACAGGGTTGCGCTTCGGGCCACCCACCCCTTTGCAGCAGGACGATTTCTTTAGCGACACCTCTAGCATAGAGTCGCCCCTTAGACCTCCCAGTAGGCTGAGTGATGTGCTAGTAGCTCCGCAGGGAAGCGTAGACGGTGCAGCCCCCGGACCGCCAGTGGTGACTGAAGAAGACACCTCCCTGGACGACAGCAAGGCCGATTTCTCAGTGCCTAGAGAAGGATCTCCCAGAGATGTTTCCATAGGCCAGAGCCCGCTGGAGGAAGTGGACCTGAAGGATTACCCGCGATACCTTGGCAGCTATGCTGGGATAGCGAAAGATGCTAAGCAGATGCAGAGTGAAGAGACTAGGAAAACAGGAGTAAGGACTGAGCAGCCTGAGAGAGAGAAGTCTGGTACTGATGAGGAGATGACGGAAGAGAAGTTTAAAACTCTGTTTGAGGACATTCATCTGGAAGAAGGATTTGAGTCTGAGGAGATGACGGAAGAAAAAGTATGGTCAATTCTTAAAGGTGTGCAGCAAGCAGAACAGCACATGTCTTCAATTACAGGTTGGCAGACTGACTCATCAAGTGTCACGGAGCCGCTGGCTTCAGGACGCAGGATCGGTGCTGGTCTGCCCGAGCGGACGGATGCGAGGTGAGCAGCCCGCGAGCGCCCGCCGCGCGCCTGCTCCTGCTGCTGCTGCTCCCGGGAGCGCGGCTCAGGGCTCTGCTGCTCCTGTGGGGGAGCACGTGTTTGTATGTGTGTGTATATACACACACACATACGTGTGTGTACATAGATTGGTTTTTAAATAATATTTCAAAATTAGCTTTGCAGATTAATTTTGCAGATCATTTTTCCATTCCTGTTTTCATTCTGAATGACTGCAAGCAGGATGTAGGAACCACCAGCGTTCAGGACAATGAGAAGGTGCCACGTTGGCCATGCACTGCGCGTGGCTCCGCGTTTGGGGTCCCTCTGGGCGTGTGTCGAGCCCCGGCTCGTGCGGCGCCTGCCGGCCGAGGCCGCGAGCTGGAGCGCTGTCCGCAGCCCCTAAAACCCAAAGCTGTGTCACAGCTCACGGCCTGTAAAACCCACAGTGTCTTAAGGCTCCAGGTAGCGTTAGGTGCTCTCTCACTGAATTGAATTGGGAACTTTGCCATTGATTTCAGCAGGCTGCTTGTATTCCAAGAGGAGAGCATACAGAGATGGGTTTATGCTGTTCTGTGAGGCAAACACTATTTTTCCATGTTTTGCATTGTGTTAAATTAATAATATCTATCATTTATAGAAGTAAAGGGCTTCTTATGCGATAACTAGATGAATTTGATGTGCTATCTTTTTTTTTAACAGTGCTGTCAGCAAATAGCTATAGGATTTTCATGTGTACAATCTCACTGTCCATGTGTAAAAGCAGAGCAGAGGTATACAAAAAGAAGAGCAGTGCATGAGAAGTGCAGGTTAAACCTGTCCTTGGGTGATGTGAGGAGAAGTTCTGGTCAGTCTTTTATCTCCTGGTAATCTTCCTTGCCCTTGACACTGTGTGTTACTGATACCTGGGGCTGTCTCGGGCATCATTTTCACATACCAATACTTTTAAAGAGGCTCAGGTTATTTGGACTGCAACTGTTGCAATCTGGGCATCATTGATAATTGCAGGGTAACAGATTAAACCCAGGCCAGGATATTTTCCTCACTGCTTTATTTACAGAACAAGCTAAGGAGTTAGAGCCTTGGGGCTTTCTCTCACGTGAATATACCAGGGAGTTGGTATGTTTGCAGTATTTCTCTCTTTTTTTTTTTTTTTTTCCTTTCGCCCCAAGTGGACAGGAGTTAAAACAAGGCATTTGGCCTCGTTTCCAGTGTTCACCATGTCCTCGTTGCTTCTGAAGAGACAGCACCAAGCAGAATGCAGAACTGTCTGCTTGGTTTCGCCAGCTGAATTTCAAGTTCAGCTTTTCTCCCTCTGGAAAGCACGTGCTAAGAACGAAGGCAGTGTGACTGGCGCAGCGCCTAGCGCGCAGCCCTCGTGCGTGTGGTTTCAGCCCTGAGCTGTTATCTGTTGTTTTTCTTTTGCAGCCCGGACCAAAGCAGGGATTCTGCTACCTCCCACAGTAAAGGAGAAGCAGGGAAGGTGGAAACGAATGGGAGCCTCTCTGAATCCATAGCGGAGGCAAAAACTAAATCTTATGTCCAAGAATCTATAAACGATGTGAGAAAACAGAGTGATAAAGAAGCCCCCAAAACAAAACCACGCATTTCAGCCGGTACCGACGAGCAAACGTTATCATCAACAGCATATCAGAGATCTTTGGAAGAGACGAGCAAGCCAATAACAGATGGCAACAAAACATCTGTGCCTGTCAGTGTGAAGAAGATGAGCTGGAGCACGTCGGAGGATGGCAAGCCGAGAACAAGCACCCAGGAGGAGGAGGCAGCAGTAACGTCTGAGCAGAAGGTACAGTGTGTCCTGCAGTTATTAACTCTCTGAGCGACCCCCCTTACCTGACAAGAGCTTTTAGCAAGACTTGTCATGCTGTTTGTAACAGGCTTTTATCCTTTTGTGTGCCTGTTTTATTTATTTGCTGAAGTTTAAAAAAAAAAAAAAAAGGAGAGAGGAGATGTTTGCGCTGCGGCGCGCTGAGCGCGCGATGGGGACAGGGGAAAAGCCCGGCCTGAGCCCTCCACCCTGTGCCCGGCGCCCCACGAGCCCCAGGGAGGTTAGGGCAGCACTGGGCCCCTGTGGGGAGCGCAGACACAGGGTGGTTGGGCAGCCCTCTCCCTGCTCCCTGCCCTCGACACCCGCTGCCGCCACCGCTGCTTTGTTTTTGTTCGTTTGCAGGAAAGTAGTAAGTGTCTGTGAACTTAAGAACTTAAGTTTTGCTCCCTGCTCTCATCCACCTCTGTCCCAAAGTGGACCCACCAAGAGGAATCAAAAGGGTGCCGAATGCGCCAGCGCTTCTGCACATAATGGGTCTTGGTTCCCAAGAGAGATGCTCTTTAGGAATTCCCCTCATTGCTGCCTTGCCTGGTTTGCACATCCTTAACTGTGGGCTCTCGGTTTTGAGTTGCTTTCCGAAGAGGGAAATTTCAGTAGTTGCTCAGTAGCTTCTATTTATTCCACAGGCTTAAAAATAACATTGGTTCAGAGAATTGCTTGCAGCCCCATAGCTGAGGGCAGGTAGGATCGCCGCCGCTGCAGGCGCAGCAGAGCCAGCGTCCGTGCTCCTCGGGAAGGAACCTGCTGCCTTTCCTGCCCATTTCTCTGTCCTTCTCTGCCAAGGTGGCCTTTCCTGGGCGTAGGAGATTGCAGCTTCTGCAAATGAGGCATTTCAGAAGAATTGCTTCTGCAAGCTATAGCATTTTTTAATTGTAGCACAATAGAAATGTTAGCTGCAGTGGGCTGCAATAAATCCTTCAGTTTTAATCTACTCTTTCAATTATACAACCAAGATTTCTTTCCTTAGCCTATAACATATTCAGTCTTCGCAATTATGTGGCACATGATTGTTATTCGTTTGTGGCATAGCTAATGCAGTGAAGATCTTTCCTAACAGTAACTAATTACTGGAATACTTTAAAAATGTGAGCAAAAGCTGCAATGCGAAGCCGCTTGAAGGCAGGCAGCAGATTTCCATCGCAGTCGGTGGGCTCTGGAGCAGTGCTCAGGTGGATGTTTGTACTTGCTTTGACTGTGGGACGTGGGGAAGCGGGGCTGTCGTGCCAGCGTCCCATCCGGGGCAGGAGGAGGTGTCACCCACCGCTGAGCCCCCTTTGCTACCCCATAGCCCGTCTGGATTGTGGGGAGCATCGTACATGCATTTCTCCTTGGCCTGCTTCCACACCAGTTTTGCTCTCTTGGTACAGAGTGATAATCTAAACTCACAGATAAGTCGTGTTGTAGGCAGGATCTTCTCAAGATAATGTGATTTCTGAATCTCATACAAAGCCTGAATGGGTGGAAAAATAAAGTGGAGCTTGTTAGAGTGAAGGCAAGAATTGCTTCTAATACCTTCTGGGTACTTCTTCAAGAATATTTTCCAATCTATTTAGAATAAATATTTTAATTAATGAAGCAGTCCAAGTCATAGAGAGGTACTTAATATGGAGTCATGAAAAAAGAAAATGTCAACTACCATATTTCTGGAAGGCATTCTTCAAAAATGACCTGTAAAGGGAGAGTTTTGGAGAAACAAATTAATTTCTGTGGGAAAAAAGGGTAACCAAAGGCATTTACTTTACAAAGCAAGAGATTTTTTTTCAATGACCCCGCTGGGAAAAGGCTGGTGAACCCCTCGTCGTTCACCTGCAGGTGCCGTGTCAGCGTCTTGGCACGCGCTGTGCAGCAGCAGGTCGGTCAGAGCGTCGGTACGAGGCTGCCGCAGGGGGTAGCGGAACCGCTGGCCTCTGCGTGGCCAGGCGGGTGCGTGATGAGTGACCACGTGGCTTTCAAGCATCTCCTTCAAGTGATACTTTTTCTAACCGAGAGGAGCACAGTGCTGCTGGTGTTGGTCTAGTGTTGCGGAGAGAGGGGTGTAACATGGTCACAGTGACTCCAAATGTCACGGTTGCATCACGGCTGAAACACTTGAAGCTGTTTATTAATAGTAGTAACTCTTCCTCCAAAACCTTTGTGCCTCTGGGGCTCTCTCCCTGCTTCTTGTCACTTGTTAAGGGTGGGTATCGATATTTTTTTTTTTGTATATAGGTACTTGGATGATAGGGGAAGAGAGCAGGACACTCTGCAGGCAGGTAGATACCGCCCAGCATATGCTGAGGATCAGCTGAGTTTTTCTGAAATGTTAATTCTTCAGAAAAAAACAGCAAGCAGCTGCAACTTAGTTTAGGGTTTCTGTATACAACATTTTTAACAACTGGTATAATCCCAAGTAAGATTTAGAAATTCATCTTACCAGACTTGCTCTAAATCTCACTTTTCTAGGACTGAAGAGTTGTAGGATGCTCCATAGGTGGTATATTGTCAACCTGTAGCAAAAAGGCCTCCCACCATGTACTTAACTGTGCATAACTGCTGTTATGTATGTAACAGCAACATCATGTACCTAACATAGACAGCAAAAGATATTGTCCACGATAAACTTTGTTTCCTTTTGGTACTCCCGCTTGGTGTCTTGTGTCTTTTAAATGTGCTGTTCAAATGTACTAAAACTGCGTTTATTAGGAATATAGTGACAGTGACAGTGAGATTCAGAGTGACTCGAGCTCAGAGGAGGAGCAGAGAATTACCACGAGAGTGTATCGACGACGTTTGATACTGAAGGTATTCTGAGGTTTGCATTCCTCAGGCGATGCTGGCATGGCCTGGGGGTTTGACTGCTGTGTGAGGACATCAGTCCTGGCGTGACGGAGCCCCCCGGCAGCGCGCTGTCCCGTGCCGGCGCGTACGGGTAACCGAATGCAAGGTGCTCCTTCCACTTAACCTCCGGGTTTGTGTCATCTCCTGCGGGAGGACGAGGGTGCTGCATGGCGTGTTGTATCCCTCACTGCCACCGTTTTGCATGGCATCTCAAATACACAGTCCTCCTGTATCCACAGCAGCTGGATAAGGATGTTGGATAAGGTAAGACCCATAGCTAGATGCAGTGGGCTCACTGCATCTATAAAAGAACAAAAGGAATTGCAGACAGAAGTGAGTGATGCAATATTTTATTTTTTTCCATGTTTTCCTAGCATATTTTCAAAATGCAAGCTAAAGAAGTGCAGGAATGCATGTGAGTGGATTGAGGAGGGTATGAGCGTCACACACTGCCTGAAAGTGGTGGTGCTGAGCGCTCCCCGCGCACTGCCTGCTGCTGTCGGCCTGTCAGGACAGGTCTGGCACGGGCTCCGCGGCGTCCCGGCAGTCGAGCTCGCCACGAGGCCGCCCTGCGCGGGCAGGAGCAGAAGGGCGTTTCGGACTGTCATCGCCCTGCACCTCCTGGGTGTCCTGTCGTGTCCCCAGGCTGAGCAGGCAGGGCAGGATGATGACCCCGGAGCGCTCAGCAGGAGGAAATAGTCTGTCTAGGGGAAGAGCCCTGGGCTGCAGCAGTGGCGCTCGGCAGTGGAGACGGGCCGGGTGGCAGAGGGATGGCGTTTGGGTTCCGGGGCTGGGATCGGGCTTGTCTGGGGCTGCAGAGCCTTGAGCACCGCACGAGCATTTCGGGTGAGACACTGGGCCATGTACAGGCTGCGTAGTCGGCCCCCTCGCAGCCGCCCACATGACAGCCCTGGGATCGGGGCAGGATTTACATTAGGCCATAGTGTATGTGCTGGATAAGCTCTGTTTGTAGAAATAAAAGTGAAAAAAAACAAAACAAAACACAACAAAATTCCTATATATATATATTTACATATATATTTATTATAACACAGTGTGCCAAAAGCTCACATGGGCAACCGTGTGTTGTATAGACCCCGGTAAATGGGAATGGCACCATGTGCTGCCAGGTCAGAAGAGGCCAGACCGTGACTTGCTCGTCCTTGCTTGAGGGCACAGTGAACATCTGACATGGAGCAGTGATGATCCCGTTTAAAATACTTCTGATGTTGATGTGAAATGTTTTATGTAACACTTCTTCCTGCTTCCTTCCTCCCCTCGGGTGAGGAGGACGCTAATCCATTGGCTGCTGCATGTTGCTGCTGGCGCAGCTGCTCGGGCAGGGGCAGCGAGGGCCGGCGCGGCCCCGCAGCGGGCGGCAGGGAGATCGGAAACTCTCCCCTCGCCGCCTCCTCTGCGGGGAGGCTCCCCAGAGGCTGCGGCCCCCGAGCTGCCCCTCAGAGGGTCGCTGGCGCCGTGGCGGGCATGAGCCCGGGGCTGCCGTGTGTGTCCCGTGCTTGGCCTGGTGTGGAAGCGCGGCGGGTCGGGCAGCGCTCGGGCTCCACAGCTAACCTTGTGACACATTCCTAGGGCCAGGAGGCAAAAAACATTCCCGGGGAATCGGTAACAGAGGAGCAGTTTACCGACGAGGAAGGCAACATCGTCACGAGAAAAGTAATCACCAATTGCATCCCCGCTCTGAGTGCTTGCATTCAAGTAACCTCTTTTAAAGTAACTTTCTCTCTTTAGAATTGAGAGAGAAAACCCACAGTCGATCCTTTTCATGTATTGCTTCCTACAGATCACCCGGAAAGTGGTGAGGCGCGTTGTTATCCCCCATGAGAGGAGAGTTGGCGTGACGGTAATGAAGAGGCCGCCAGGCCGGTGCTGTGGGGCTTGCGCTAGGGGCCCCCTCAGGACTCCCCGCGATTCCCAGAGCTTCCTAGTTAGCACCGGGGTTGTCTCTGCACCGGCAGCCTGCACACACAGAGTGAGAGTCAGGGCAATAAAAATGAGGAGCCCGTGCGCAGGGCCCCACTGTGCCCCGCGTCAGCACTGGCAGAGTGAGGGGCTGTGCAGGGACGCAGGGCCATCAAAACAGGATTTAGCACTTAGAAATTGGGAATGTAGAGCCAGCAAATGTAGCAAACTCACTGCTGCTCATAAAAACAATAAAGAGAGGAGGAGATGACAAAGAGAGAGCTGAAAAAACCATCCCCTCCTCCTTACCTGTTTGTCGTGGGGCAAAAATGCTGCCCAGTGTAGGGAAATATTTTCAGTTTATAGAGCCAGATTAGATTACATAAAAGCTACAAATAGTTACAAATGCATCAATACAGCTCAGCCGAGGGGTAAATTCTGCTGATAACCCCACAAAAACAGATGCCCTTTCTCTGATGTGAGTGAGGCTCATGATTACCGCAGTGTTTATTTTTAGATGCTTATTGAGCTATTTTTAACAAGGTAGACGAGCTACATTTAGGGGGTTGTTGCTCTAAAGACACTGAAACCCGCTCCGCTTGGCGCTTTCCTTGGTTTCCCTTCTGCTCCGTTTGGTGACGTTTCTGGCCATCTCTCTTCCTCTCGCCCTTATCCCTTTACTAACCCGCTGGCTTTGAAGCACAGGTGTTGTGAAACATCACGATCGCGGCCGTGTGGGGCCCCGCTGGCGCCCGCTGCGGCTGGCGGCCCCGAGGGCAGCGCGGCGCTGCGTGGCCACCGTGGTGGCGTTTGGGCTGTGCGTGTGCCTCAGGGCAGCGTGGATGCCGGGGCGCGTGCCCCGCTGTGCTGAGTGCTGCCGTGGTTTAACTGCTTCGCACTCACTCTCTCGCAGCCCAGCGTGCTGGGAGCAGGCTTGCCGCCACCGTGCTCTCTGCAGGCTGCGCTAACGCCTGCGCTTTTGCTTTACAGCAGGGAGAAGGTTATAAGGTGAAGACGAAGAAGGAAGTCAGACACGTGGAGAAGAAAAGCTACTCGTGAAAGCCCGACACAGAACGGTCAGTCTGAGCCACTGTTGTCCTTTGCACGAGGCAGTGGGCAGCACGGCCCCCGCTGCGCCGCCCTCGCCCTCTCCTTCCTGCACGGCCCTCCCCGGCCACAGAGCTGAGTAAATGGCCCTTGGCCCTGGCAGGTAAAAACGATCGTGAGTCCACGTAGGGACAGTGAGTTGGACTTGTTGAAACAAAGGCAGCAAAGCTGAGGTGAGTGCGAGCTGTCGGGAGACAGGTAGAGTGCAGAGCTAGAAATCCGAAGCAGATCTGCTCAGCCTGAGCAGCTGGAGAGCTGCGTGCGCGTAAAGGTGTTGGGGATGAAGGACGGCTTCCACAGCCGGACACGTGGTCTCTTGAGGACTCTTAGGCAAGTTAATGTCCTTGTAAGCAGAATGTCTAAATATTTGCCAACACGCAGCCCTTACCAGGTGTTTCCTATGCATTTCATCGATCCAACCTTCACGGTTGTAACGAAAGAGCAGCCGACAGTGTGAGGGCTCCCCACAGTAAAACCGAACGTCTGGAGGCCGAACGCTCGCTCTCCCTTGCACGCGAGCGCGGGTGCTCGGAACGGCTTGCACAGAGCTGTGAGTTTGTCCGCGATGGCGAAAGGCAGCGGGTAGCAACCAGCTCTGTAAATCAATTTGCCAGCAATGCAGACGTCTGTGGCTGCACTTTGCCTTCGTGCTAGGAGCTCGGCTAATTTCATTACATAGCTAGAAATTGTAGGACTTATCCTATTACAGAATTCCATAAAACCAATTAGATCTTTTTGTTTAGAAATGGAAAAGCATGAAATTGGTCCTGGTGAGATGTTTGGAAATAATCCCATGCTCTCTTTTCTTTCCACAGGACTGTGTGCTTTTACTGCCACTATGCTAGAAGGATACTCATGGAAGAAAAATCAACAGGAATTAAACATTCACCTATAAAGTGTGCGTGTGTTTGCTGCTTCCACACATTAACCGCATGGTTTTTATGCAAAAACAAAAAAAGCAAACAAAAAAAAATTAATTTAGCATGAGCCAATTTACAGAGCATGGAAATTCACCTTCATTCACAGGATTGGGGAGTGCGCAGTTAACAATGCAGTGTATATACAAGATGCCATGCTGTTAACAGCTTATTTCAAGCAGTTTGATGTCATCACAAGAGAAATAAATTCCTGTGGCCAGAGGGGATGTAAGAAGATGAAATGGTTAAACCATGGAAAGACACTAAAATTACTAAAATCCACAACAGCTCGCCTTATTTTTCTCGGACCCAAACTGTCAGGGTATAAAACACTATTTGTTTCTTTTTTAAACATCAATAGTTTTGCTGTAAATAAATAACACTGTATAAATTCTAACAAAATAGAATAAATGTTGATAAGGCACTGCCTTCTCGATCACAAACAGAATATTGCAAATGCATTGAGCAAGCTAGGTGTCTCAGATGGCTGCACCTACCGGCATATTCTGGGTGTATCTTCACAGATTCTTGTATATTAGCAATTATAATGTTTGTATATGCAAAAATGCTAGCTTGATTTTAAAAAAATCTTTAAAATCTGCTGCAAATTTAAATGATTCCCAAAATGAGGAATTCTGTAGTTCTGTGAAAATTTTTCTTCAGAGTACTAATATTTTGATGCATGTGTTTCACCTTATTTTGATTAAATCTTTTCCAGTTTTGCAAACACTATACTGCAACATGAAAAATAAGATTTTATCTGTAAACACAAAGCCCTTCATCTAATATTTGTTGCTGTTGCCAATTTTTCAATGAAATGACCTAAGAGACATAACATATACAGTAGTTGCATTATGGGGAGGGGGGTGCTATCTGTTCTCGCTTATAACGGGGGTAATGCTTGCAGCTTTAGAGGTGGGTTGGTGCTCCGAGGAGCACAGGTTTGGGATCTTTTTAAATGAACTGAAGAGAAATTATTAGCTACTAGACTGGCAGCACGCTGTAAAATTATTACTGTATTGTGTACTGGCTATAAGATGTAGAATCTTTGAGTAAGCCGATCATCTGTAATCATCATCCTAGCAGTGTAATATTAGGTTGTTAAGGCTGCTGTGTTTTAAAGGGCATTTTTATTTGGGTTTTGGTGAAATACTTTTAATTTGTTGATTATATTCATATGGAAACAGCATTCATTGATAATAGCTCTAATTACATATGTATGAAAACAACAAACACTGGATGATCTAGTTGATTATTTAAGCATAAAATAAATTGTGTTAAAACTCTTGGATAACGCGTGCTTTGCCGTGTTATTGCACCCGCTGTGGCTGTGTCTCCAGCCCGGCAGGCCGTGGTTTCCAGTGCTCTTTTTGCTGCTTTTCCTCTCGGTCCAAGTGGCACAAGCCGCGGCGAGGCCGGCCACCAAAGGCAGGCGGTGGCCACCGGGTGAGCAGCTCTTTGCCCCACGACTTCTGCTTCAGAACCAGCTGATGTCGCCGCTGCCCTGCATCCCGCAGTACTTGCTGTTCCTGAGGGAGCATGGAAGGTGTTGGAGCTGAGGCCGGGTTTTGGTGGCCCCGTGCACGAGGCAAGGCAGTGCTGTAGGGAAATGCTGCCGTGCTCGGTGCGGAGTTGTGTGCTGGCATGGCGGAGCAGTGGCAGGGTAGGGGTTTGAGGAGGGGACAGGACTGGCCGTGAGGACCTGGGCACAAACCCCTCTGCAGCTGCTCCAGCCTCCGCTAGTTTAAGCCCCGGTGCGAGTGTGGCCGCTCTGTGCTCGTCCCGCCACAGTGATGCAGCGAGGAGACCTCAGCCCGCCCTGCTGCACGGAACAAAGTGTTGCCTGTACAAAAATGCACGCAAGAAGGGTTAGTGAAGGACGGAAAAGTGAGTGGCTCAAGGAAACACGGTGTACGTGCCATGTTTTACATAGCTGTTGATGCCAAAAACAGGATGTGAACTGTGCCCGACTCTAGTTGATCCAAAATCCTGAAGGAAAGCAAGGTTTTACAATAAAAGTTTTATTGGTATTTTTCCCATCACATTAATGTTCAGTTCCAGAGAACCTGTTGGTCTACAAGGTGCCATGGGCAGCGGCCCCAGTTTGCCAGCTGCATTGGTAGGGGCCCGGGCTGGACAGCGTCAGCCCAGCCTGAGCAGCAGAACAAACCTGCTACCAGCCCCGGCAAATTCCCTGCAGAAGGAGGGCAGAGAGGAAAAGCAGAGGATGCGGTAGCAGCTGAATCGCTACCACACGGCCAGGTCTCGTCATCGCAGATTCTGTTCCTGCAGGGCTTGCTAAGTCCTTCACATTTCTGATTAAATAACTGTCAGCCACAAGAGAAAGCAGCGTGTTTCATTATTTTGTTCTGAATTGTTCTGTAGAAAACATTTCTTATTCTGCATCGAGAGGCAGCTCATCCCATGATATTAGTGAGTGGGTGTTTTTTTCTGTTCATACAAATGTTTTTCAAATTCTGTTTTTTTTTCCTGGTAGGCATCTTTCCACAATGCTACATCTCTGCACATACCGGCAGCCCGCACAGCTGGCTATTCCCCTGTAAGCACAGCACATTTTTATAATATGGCTTATTTTTATTTTCCTCTCCTTTATTTGTTTTTCATGTTTCTGTCTGGTGCTCCAAGTACTGCACAGAAATTTTCCTGGGGTTCATTAGCTTCCATTAGTCTTTTTTCAGCCTCTTGCTTCTGAATATTTTAATAAAACAGTATCGTTACAGATGTTCTTCCAGCTGATTAATGGACCTCTGGAATTGCATTGAAGATTATATTAAATGTCTGAGCATACCTACTCTGTGCCAGCATCGTGCTGACCCATGTATTTTGCATAGATATTTCTACTGCTGATCTGAGTTTATGCAACCCAGTTTCCAATTGCCCGTTAGCTCCGGTAACGACAGTTTCTGTTCAGAAATCGCTGCCTCTTGATGGCTGCAGCTGCCGTGAAGGTCTGCGCTGATGGTACAGCAGCACCTGGGCCGTTCTAGCAGCCCTTCCTTGGGCGCATCCCGCCCGCGCTGCTCTGCCGAGCAGGCCCCGTCTCCTGGCGGGTTTGGCTCACGGTGTTTCCACCGCGTACCTGCACCTTTTAATCAGCTTGGTTCCTGGTTACTGATAGGCAAAGCGCATGGGCTGGGGGTGGGTTTGGGGGCTAATTTGGATCACGTTTTCTCTTACTTTTTAGCCTATTACTTTGGGGTACCTGGGCACAACTAAACACACGGGCACTGTTTTCCAAGTGCCTCTGGTGCCTTCAAGGGGAGAAGGTGCCATCTCGGGGGGGAGCCCCAAGGGCTTGGGCGATGCTCCTGCTCTGCCCGACTCACCCGTGGGCTGGGCAAGCGCCTCCGCCGCTGCCTGCCACCGGCGCTGGGATCCATTAGGAAACGCTGCGGCACAGCTTGGGACCCACAGCGCTACAGAGGCACCAACCTGCAACTTGCTCCTACTAAAGCCAGTGCGCTGGGAGCACCACAGCAATGGAGTTTTGTGGCTGCAGCCACTGGGCTGAGGACGTTGGCTGCATCCACCGGTGTGCTTTCCAGGCTGGGTTTTGTGTCCGGAGCAAGAGAGGCGTTGGCTGCCAAGTCCTCTCGGAAGTTACATAGCTCTGAAGCAGTAAAGCGCTTAATCTAACGTAGTGAGGTCTGCAGAGCTGCTTAAGTTAAGCGCAGTAAGTGGCTTGTGGGATAACAAGAGACTTAAGCAGATGCTGACTCAGGTTTGCGAGGTGCTGCAGCTGGGCTGCAGTGAGGAATCGCACCTGGGACATCCCACCAAAGGCAGAGGAAGGTATATGACTATCTATACGTGGCAGTACCTTTAAACACATACATATACCAGCAGCACGAACATATACGGAGGTCTGCGGAGTGCTGTGTCCTGTGCTGGGTGATGTAGAGCTGACTCCTGGCCTCGGCGGCTCTCAGCGTGTGAGGGCAGCGGCGTGTGCGGGCGAGGAGGCTGCCGCTCGCCCCAGCTTTCCGACCCTGCTCCCACGCAGCACGGAGCCGTGCACATGCTGTACAGGGATGCGACTCCTTCATGGGCCAGAGCCAGCAAAAAAGAGTAACATTTGCAGCTTGCTCTTGTGCAGAACAAGGAGGCCGTCTCGCTGGCGGCAAGGCGATCCCTGCTTGCCGTTAATGGAAAACTTGCTGTTGCTGAAAGAGCCCCTCATAAATGATGGAGAAACCAACTCCGCAGCCTGCGCGACTCGGCTATACAGAGCACGGCAGCCGTAGAGCAGACGGCACGAATGCGCCCCCAGCCCGCCTGGCGCCGGACTCTGCCGGGCGCGAGCGCTGGCGCCACGGCAGTGGCGAGAAGGCTGCGGGGCAGCTCGGCCGCGCTCAGCTCCGCGATCTGCTTGCAGACCTGACTTCATCGCAAATCTCCTTACGGCAGCCGAGGCCCTGCGCTGCGTGTGGGACGGATGCCAGCAAAGCGAATAGCTTTCCACGCCTCAGAGAAGGATTCTGAGTATAAACCAGCTCCAACAGAAAGGGATTTTCTTCCTCTTCCTTGTCCTTGCGCATTATCTGACAGGAACCAACGTACCTGGCACTTTGGCTCGCTTGAACCGTTTCCAGAGGAAAGCTGGCTAGGCTGCCTTTTGTTTTTTTCAGTAACAGTAAAGAGACACTATTTAAAATGAACTTTGCCCCAGCTAAACCATTTCTGTTTTCCGAGCTCGCTCAGACCGGCGGGTTGCACAGAGCGGGAGGTCAGCACCAGCACCACTTATCAGAGCACTAATGTCTCCTCTTAGCGCTGAGCAAACCGCTGCTCTCCAGCGGCTGCACCGATGCCCTCCGAGGGACGCGCGGACGCTCTGCGGCAGGCGGCTCCATGCCGTGCCGGGCTGTGCCGGGAAGGAGCGCTCGTGCCTCTGGAAAGCCTCGCCGGGCTGCGACGAGCAGCAAGGTGGATGCAAAATGCGCAGCGGCCGGCCCTGCTGCAGTCTAGCGCTGAATAAAGTGGAAGGAATGCTGTAAAATCTGTTTCCACGGCGATGTTCTTGCCAGTTAGCTTACTTTCCCGTTCTGCCCAGAACACTGTTTTTTCCAGGATCCATATCCAAGGTAACAAACAGCTTGTCTCCTGCTGTAAGCCCCGGGTAGGAACTACATTGGATAAGAAACGCGTTCTGGAGGCACCGAGCTTGGGAAAATCAATATTCCCTGGAATTTGCTGTGTGATTAGTGAGGTGGTTCCTCCATTTTGCTGTGTCGAGTGACCTGCAAAATTATCAGCTGCGCGGCTTTTGCCATCCCGAAGCATATCCGGAAAACCCTGGTGGCGGCGCTGGCTGCGGGACAGCTCGACGGGCAGCGGGTTAAGCGAGGACGCCGAGGAGGCGGGTGTGCACGGGGCTGCCCTGCGTTAGCGCAGCCGACAGCAGCGGAGCAGGAAGCCCCGCGGCTCCTCCGCGGCAAGGCTCGGACACGCGCAGGGCACCGGCCTCCCCATCGAAGTCTGAACCCCCACGAGGACGTTGTTGGGGTTTCCTCGCAGCACGGGGGCTGGAACATCTGCTTCCAGGGCCTCCAACACCGTCCACGTGAACTCAGCGTCAGCGGGGCTTCCCCCTGCTCTACTTTCCCTTCGCGCGTGGCAGAACTGCCCTGCAGCATCTGCACTAGCACCACCACAGGGGACAGTATTCAATGTATACACCCGTATGGATATGTATATATGTAATTTTATTAAAAAGTGTTTAAAATTTGATTTAATGGTATGTAAATATTCACATCTCGGGACTCCAAGCTCACGCTGGGGCCTGCACCGAAGAGCTGCTGCATAGGGCCAGGTGCTCCCTACATACATCACAGGGCAGATTTGAGAGCCCAGGGCCTTTTCCTATTTATTTGGGTTTAAAATGCAGGGTTTGGTACAAGCTTTAACATTATTATTTTACTGTCCAAACAAAACGTTCCATCTTAGCACTAACAGAATAAACAGCTTTTTTTTTTTTTTTTTTTGATCTTGGTTTTAGAACAAAATTCAACATTGTTAGTAGCAAGATGAAAAACAAAATAAAGCAAAAAAGGCCACACGGAGAGCGCCCTTTCTCAGTGCCAGAGGCTGCAAACCCCTTTGTGCAGCGAGCGGCCCCGTGGGGCCGGCGCCAGCCCCGCTGCTCCCGGCCCAGGGGGAGTTCACCGCTACAGCGGGACAGGGTCCCTAGGGCTCCCGGTTGGTTTGCAGCGGGAGAAGTGGAAAGCGCTGATCAGCGAGAGGCTGCCATGCCTCTCAGAAGCCTTTGCTCTGTTTTCTCTCTCCAGAATGCTTATAATTTCACTCGTTTCTCTTTGGCCCGGGTGGCAAGTGAAGGGTTTTCCGATGGGCCCGTGGGCAGCCTGGCCGGGTCCCCGCCTTGCTGGGGGCCGGCGAACCCCGTCCCACCGCTCCCCGGGGCGGCCGAACCGCCTCGCGCTCCAGCAGCACGCGCCACGCACGCGTCTCCCTCTCAAAAAAAAAAAAAAATGCGAAGCAAGTGCTGCGGTGATCACCCTGCGGTTGCATAATAATCACACGTGAGTCCTGCAAAACGCTGCCTGTTCCTGCGCACGGAATGGGCGAGGGAGATCCGTGGTGACTGCAGAGCACAGGGATGTCACCCGTGAGCACACACCAGCGCGGAAGGTGCCCGCGGGCGCGCAGCGGCAGCCGCAAATGGCCGCCCGCGCCCAGGGCGAGGGGCACCCGGCGCCCGCCGCGCGGCTCACGGGTCGCGCCCCGC